>OVAN01006119.1:0-21987 GCA_900406275.1 Anastatica hierochuntica | reverse complement strand
TTAACACATCAATCTATCTAAATACATATTTAAATAATATACAAAATTATATAAGCTAATTATTATATTAAATATCTAAATATATTCATTGTCCGCGCACGACGGGGACGTATCACCTAGTTAATTTTAAAAAAGGTCAAGAAAATTAAAATTACAAAAACATAACGTATAAAAAATATTTGAAAACGATATGGAAAAATTAAAAAAAAAACATGCAAAGAAACAATATAGAAGACGATAAAAATAAAGGAAACAAAATAAAAAAGAAACGCAAGGCATTAAAAAATGATGAACTTTAAAAAAAGTAAGTGTAAAATAAAAAATTAAAACCATATATTAAAAAGATTTAAATCTTGAGAGGAGCAAGTGGGCCAGTGGTTGCACCACCTCTGCATCCATCTCACGAAACCAGGGTTCGAACCCTGCACTTGTCTCTAGTGAGAGGAACTATTTGCCACTAGGCTATGATGACAAAAAAAAAAGATTTAAATCTTACACGATTGAAATTAGGATGAAAGAAGAAAATAAAGAACAAGTAAATAGTAACGAACTAATGAATGAAAAATTAGTATAATCAAGAGTGCAAAACACAAAGAAAAATGTAATAGAATATTAGTTTATAGACTAAGATTTTAATATTATATTATATTAAATCTCATTAATCTCATCAATAACAATAATAAATGAAAGAAGATCTGCGTATAGCGCGGATTCTCTTCTAATGTCTATAAAAGACCATTTTATTTTCACTTATGAATGCAAGAACTTTTCAACAATCTCTTCCCTTTAGGTTCTATTTTTGAAAGTCAGTAAACAAACTACTACAACACGTATATAGGATATGTATGTTGGTAGCTACCAATTTGACATCTCTATTTTCAATCTTTTTTTACCATTCTTAACGTTTTTACATTTTTATATAATATAAAGGTTGGCAAATGGAATTTCGTATCTGCTATGGATCAATTTGTATATTATTCATAATCCTTCCAAATAACAACTCACATAACCGCTGGATCGAAGTTCAACCCTAATTTTTAAGTATACACACACATCTGTAACGTTTTATTGTATGTGAAGGCATCATAAATCAATGATAAGTCTTAAAATGCCAAATTGGATCATGTGAGAGTTCGATGCATTCTATAAGAATAATATAATGTGGAGTCAAACAATTTTAATTTTATACTACTTTGTTTGAACAAATTAATCAGTAATGGACCACATATATTTGTTAAAATTGCCACTGATTTTCATGTCGTAAATGTGTTAGTGCCACATATTGTAGATATAGAAAGGATATAAGAGTTAATTAATGTTAACCTACTGTCTCATTCTCTCTATAAATTGTAATTATTCTCATTAATAAAGATCATCCAGTACAATACATTACATGGTATCGGAGCTTTGACTCCTAACCTAGCCGTCGTTCTCTCTTTTTCATTCGTTTTATCGCTTTTCTTTTTTTTATCTCACACCATGTCTTCCAACAATGATGCCATTGTCCTCTCCGCAAACCCAAATCTCTACAACGTTAACAAGTCCAATGTTACCAAACTCACTGATTCCAATTTTCTCATGTGGAGCCGTCAAGTTCACGCACTCTTGGACGGGTATGATCTTGCAGGATACATTGATGGCTCTAACTCACTCCCTCCTGCGACAATTATGGTGAATAATGTCGCCACTCCAAACCCGGCTCATGCCTTCTGGAAATGCCAATATCGATTAGTTTACAGTGCTCTCCTTGGCGCGATCTCTACCTCAGTTCAACCAATCCTGTCAACCACCACTACCTCTGTTGCGATCTGGAGTCAACTCAACGCCACGTACGCCACACCAAGCCATGGTCATGTAAAACAACTTAAGTTACATATTCGCAGTTCTGTTAAAGGTACTAAATCGATCAATGAATATATTCAAGGTCTCATTGTCAAATTTGACCAGCTTACGTTGCTTGATAAGAAAATGGATCATGAGGATCAGATCAAGTATATCCTTCAAGGATTGCCCGAGGAGTACAAAACACTTGTGGATCAGGTAGAAAGCTGTGATTCTCCACCGACAATTACCGAATTGCATGAAAAGCTACTAAACCACGAGGTCAAGCTACAATCGGCGCTTTCTACTTCTGTTCCTGCCACGCCTTTGTCTGCCAACACAGCTTATGCTCGTCCCAACAACAACAACAAGAGCTTCAACGGCAATAACAACGATCGTGGGAATCGAAATTGGAACTCCTCTTTCGCCAATCGATCAGGCCCCAATGATCGCAGTTTTCGTCCATCTCAATCTAATCTCGGTGGTGGTTATCAAGGTAAATGCCAGATTTGTAGCGTCTTCGGTCACAGTGCCCGAACATGTCCTCATTTGCCTCAATCTTCCTCGAGCTTTCTTCCCAACAACGCCTATCGTGCCTCAAATGGTCCTTGGCATCCACGGCCAACATGGCGACAATGGCCTCTCCGGAAAGCTCCTCCTGGTACGTTGACTCGGGTGCTACGCATCATCTCACAAGTGATCTTAACAACCTCACTCTTCACCAACTCTACAATGGTGGAGAAGAGGTGACAATCGCCGATGGTTCCAATCTCGCAATATCACACACGAGTTCCACCTCTCTTCCCACATCCTCTCGCCCTCTTTTACTTAACAATGTTCTTTGTTTACCACGTCTTCATAAAAATCTTATATCCGTGTATCGCTTGTGTAATGCTAATCAAGTGTCGTTGGAATTTTTCCCCGCCTCATTTCAAGTGAAGGGTCTCAGAATGGAAGCCCGCTTGCTCCAAGGGAGCACTAAAGACGACTTGTACGAGTGGCCGCAAACCGCAACCAAACCAACCATCTATTTTGCCTCACCTACATCAAAAACAAACCTTCACTCTTGGCATTCTCGGCTTGGTCACCCATCACCACCTATTTTAAATTCCATTTTATCTCAATTTACTTTGTTGTGTTCTGATTCTACAAATAAACAATTACCATGTTCTCATTGATTAATCAATAAAACCCACAAATTGCCTTTCTCTACAAACACAATTACCTCACACCATCCTCTTGAATATGTTTACTCCGATGTTTGGATGTCTCCAGTAATCTCTCGTGACAACTTTCGTTACTATGTCATATTTGTGGATCATCATACCCGTTACACGTGGCTTTACCCACTAACACAAAAGTAACAAGTTCGGGAGATATTCATTGCCTTCAAAGCTCTCGTAGAGAAACGATTTCAGCAACAAATTCGAGTTCTCTACACGGATAATGGAGGCGAGTTCGTTGCCTTGCGATCATTCTTAGCGACACGAAATCTCTCACCTCACTTCACCACCACATACACCCGAACACAACGGGATTGCCGAACGTAAACACCGTCACATAGTAGAAACGAGTCTCACTCTCCTCCATCAAGCCTCCGTTCCTCACTCCTATTGGCCATACGCGTTCGCAACTGCCGTTTATCTCATCAACCGCCTACCATCAATCACTACCCGATATCAATCTCCGTATCAACATCTCTTTGAACAGTCACCAAACTACATGAAACTCCGGGTGTTTGGTTCACTATGCTTTCCGTTGCTTCGTCCGTATACACCAAAAAAACTCAAAGATCGCTCGCTCCCGTGTGTCTTTATGGGGTACTCGCTCACACAAAGCGCCTACCTTTGTCTTCATGTCCCTAACGGTCGATTGTACACTTCTCGCCATGTACAATTTGTCGAAAACCAATTCCCATTTGCGACAACAATACCAACAACTCCTCAACCACCGAAACCGATCACTACAACCCCCAACCATCTACAACCATTCCTTTCACCTCACCGTCACTCAAACCGTCGTCTATAAGCGCGCACCGGTCCTCGGATCCTCACCGCCAGCATCTCTACACAAACGTATACACACGCCACTCCCAACAGGTACGTACCACTCTTCGTACTTCATCTATTCTTCCTCCACCACCACCACTTTCAAACCCGATGACCTCTCTGTCCCCTTTGCCAGAACCTGCTACTAACCAAACACCTCCCACCTCTCCTACTCGCCCCTCAACTACTGTATCTCAACCAAACCTGACACCAACAAACCAAAACCAACCAACCAACTTACCCATAACCAAACCACCAAACCCACCGAAATCAACCACAAATACCCATCCTATGCAAACCAGAACCAAGGACAATACCATTAAACCGAAAACCAAATCCTCTTTCACTGCTATTACCCGAAAACCCCAGCCACCTATACCCTCCACAATAACTCAAGCATTGCGAGATGCGAACTATCGCCGAGCTATGAATGATGAGATTAATGCGCAACTCCAAAATCGGACCTATAACTTGGTACCTCGAAAACTAGGTCATAACGTTATCTCCACTAAATGGATTCACACAGTTAAATATTTTCCAAATGGAGCTATTGACAGGAACAAAGCACGCTTAGTGGCCCGCAGATTTAACCAGAGACCCGATCATGACTACTCCGAAACTTTCGGTCCTGTAGTCAAAACCGAAACCATTAGAACGGTTCTCCATCACGCCGTCACCAACTCATGGAAGATTCAACAATTAGATGTAAACAATGCATTTCTTCATGGAATGCTAACCGAAGAGGTCTATGTCTCTCAACCTCAGGGTTATATTGATCGTGACCACCCGAATTATGTTTGGAAGCTAAAAAAGGCGTTATATGGTCTCAAACAAGCATCGAGAGCGTGGTATTAAGTACTAAAACGCTATCTACTTCAGCTTGGATTTCACAACTCACGAGCAGATACGTCGATTTTCGCCAACTTGAAAGGCTCCGAGAAACTACACACGTTGGTCTACGTCGATGACATTATTGTCACAGGTAGTACTCCAACTTTGGTTGATGCTTTTATTGTATACCTCCCCACACGGTTCTCTCTCAAAGCACCAACAGATCTCACGTACTTTCTTGGCGTGGAAGTTATTCATACACCTCATGGTCTACGCCTAATGCAGCGCAAGTATATACTCGACTTGTTAGATAAAACGAAGATGCTTGAGGCAAAACCAGTGGCTACGCCAATGTCCCCCACACCAAAACTGTCTCTTCACTCGGGTACTCGTTTAACCGATGCACGCGAATATCACATGGTACTTGGAAGCTTACAATACCTTGCTTTCACGCGACCGGACATCGCCTACAGCGTCAACCGACTATCACAGTTTCTCCATGCTCCAACCGACCTCCACTGGCAAGCCGCTAAACGCATACTCCGCTACTTAGCCGGGACGCTCACACAAGGGATATCTATTCGTCGAGACTCGCCAAGCATGCTACATGCTTAATCACATGCCGATTGGGCAGGCGACATTGATGATTTCGTTTCCACAAACGAATACATTCTTTATCTCGGCACTACACCAATAGCATGGACTTCAAAGAAGCCAAAAGGCGTGGCTCGCTCTTCCATGGAGGACGAGTACCGAGCTGTTTCCGCTACAGCATCGAAGGTCTGGTGGGTTCACTCACTCTTAACAGAACTCGACATCAAGACGATGTCACTTATTTGTGTGCGAACCCGGTCTTTCACTCTCGGATGAAGCATTTGGCTCTTGATTATCACTTCATCCGAGAACTGATACAAGCATGCTTATTACAAGTGGTTCATGTATCATCCAAGGATCAAATCGCAAAGTCATTGACGAAAGCGCTACTTCGCCCACAGTATCTTCATATGAACAACAAGATTGGTTTAACTAAAGTTACTCCATCTTGAGGGGGCGTGTAGATATAGAAAAGATATAAGAGTCATTCTCTGTAATTAGTGTTAACCTACTGTCTCCTTCTGTGTATAAATTGTAATCATTCACATTAATAAAGATCATCCAGTACAATACATTACACATATTTGTTATTTCCTTCCTTGAAAATTATGCAATGTCTTTTACTTTCTAACAAAAACAAAAATCAATTCGAGTTTTCGTCTAAAGAGTTATGACATGTATAATGGTACGTGCATGATTCCAAAATTCGATTTTGAATAGTTATTGTAGGTTTATATGTCTACGACCAAATATTATTTTCATAAATAGATACTTCTTCATTTTATATTGTTAGCCAAAATTTATGAATAATGAAGCAATGCTTTGTTTGTTACCTATTAGTTATTATTGTTGGAGGTGAATTTTACCTCTCTTAAAATCCGGCCTAGAATCATCCAATCCAAAGGCTCAAAAAGCAGAGAGGTCCTATGAAGAAGAAAGGTACACCCTGGAAGATTTAGCCCAAAAGCTTGAAGAAGAGGAGATGCATCTCGCTGGCTCACGGAGGGAAGAGTCAAAGGCACCTTTCAATGTCAAACGTGAAGCTCGCTGGAGGCATAAATGATAATAAATGCGCAGTTACTACACGAGATTATCGAAGAAGATAAAATCGATTAGGAGTTGGAAGCCATAAGACGGAAGGGAGGAAGAAGAAAAAAAAGGTAGAATCTTATTATAAAAAACGCAGACTAGGTATATGGATGAGTGTCGTCGTTATTTTTGGATTCATGCTCTTGGACGTCGTTGACCTATGTTGGGTTTATTGAAATTGAAGCTTTAAGACTTGTTCAAATCAAAACACTTTATTGCCTTAAGAAAATTACTCAAAACTTAAAGCTCTAAAACTCTCTCTTAACTCACAAGTTGTATCACAACTTTGATACCTCCTTATATATTTAGAGAGATCATAAAACCTAATCCTAATTCCAATAGGAACATAAGTATCTTTTAGATAACTCCTAACAAATACTTAACCTTATCCTAACTAGAAATCCATAACTCAATAGGAAAAGGCTACTTGCTCAACAAGTTATTTTACTAAACACAAGCTTATGTCAACATTCTCCCCCATAAGCTTGAGTCCAGCTTTCGCCATATCTTTAACTCTGATAAACTCCCTCATTTCCTTAAACTTGACTCTTCCAAGGGCTTTAGTAAGTATATCCGCCTTCTGCTCTTGTCCTGCAACATGCTCCACATCCACTTGTTCATTTTCAACACTCTCTCGAATAAAGTGGTATATCCTGTGTATGTGCTTGCTTCTAGCACGAAACACCAGATTCTTAGTAAGCGCGATAGTAGACTTGTTGTCGATTTTAATAGTCACTTTGGCACACGCCCTTCCGGTGATCTTAGCAGAAAGTTCTAGAAGCCAGATTTCTTGTTTAGCTGCTTCAGTAGCCGCCATGAATTCAGCTTCGCATGGCGATAGAGCTACTGTATCTTGCTTTTGTAAGCACCACGTAATGGGACTATCTCCAAGAAAGAAAATGTGTCCAATAGTACTTTTCCGATCCTCCGGATCAATGTTTTAACTGCTATCACTGTACCCAACGATTTTAGCTTCCCTTGCTCATTCAAATGTGAGGCCAAGACTAAGAGTCCCACGCCAGTACCTTAGCACTTGCTTTAGTGCCACTCTGTGTGATTCTCTTGGTTCCTGCATGTACCTGCTTAATACACCAACAAAAAAAGAAAGATCAGGTCTAGTATGGAGCAGATAACGAAGACATCCAATGTTTCTTCTAAACATCTTCTCATCGATTTAGCCTCCTTCGAAGCTTTGCAAAGCTTAACTCCCGAGTCCATGGGAATATGTACGCTATTACACTCGCTCATCCCCATTCCTCCTAGTATTTTTGTAGCATATCTTTCCTGTTTCAGCGTAATTCCTCCATTGAATTGAAGAACCTCAATTCCTATATAGTATGTGAGTAGTCCAAGATCACTCATCTCAAACTTAGTGGTCGTCTTTTTCTTGAACTTGACGACCAAACTCATGCATGATCCCATGACCATTAGATCATCTACGTAGACTGCTATTAGCAGTAGATGTTCTCCCACTTGCTTTTGATAGAGTGAAGGTTCTTTTGAGCATTTTTCAAAAGCTAGCTCCTTAAGAATCGAGTTAAGTTTGTTATTCCACGCCCTTGGTGCCTCCTTAAGACCATAAAGTGCCTTCTTAAGTCTATACACTTTATCCTCCTTTCCTGCGACTACAATACTTTCAGGTTGTGTAACATACACAATCTCATTCAATTCACCATGTAGAAACGCTGTTTTGACATCAAGATGATGCACTTTCCAACCATTAGAAGCAGACAACGCTATCACAACACGAATGGTTTCAATGCGGGCTACTGGTGCGAACACTTCATCATAATCTATGCCTTGTCGTTGGACATAGCCTTTAGCTACAAATCTGGCTTTGTACTTGTTTATGCTCCCATCAGAGTTATGTTTAATTTTGAAAATCCACTTCAAACCGATTTGTTTGCTTCCTTTGGGCAAATCCTCTAGTAACCACGTTCTGTTTTTCGTGATTGAGCCGATTTCTTCTTCGCAGGCTTCTCGCCATTCTCGCAGCTCTATACCTTGACCAAAGTCTAATGGTTCATCATTTATCAGCATCAAGAGACTATCTGTCTCTCCTATTTCCGTGAGAAGGACGTAATCATCAAGATACTTAGGTCTCGTGGTTTGCCTTGATGACTTACACAAAGGTTCATGATCTTCAGCCGTCGTAGCTACAACTCCATCACCTTCTCCGGCGTGTTCACCGCCTCTTGTAATGATGATCTCGCCATTATCATCAACTTCATCATGATCGCTGTCGCTTCTAGCAATCATCTCTACTCTGTTTTGTGCTCTGTTTCCGATTGGAAACACTATTATTTCGAAATTTTTGCAGCCATCTCTTCCTTTGTTTTTGCTCCAATCTCAGCTTCTTTCTTCATCAAAAACAACATCTCGACTAAAAAAGATTCTTCTGCTTTCTGGATCATAGAGCCGATATGCTTTGAGCCGGGTTCGGTTCCAAGGTGAATCAATTGTTGAGACCGATCATCCAGCTTCTTAAGGTGTGGAGATTCCACTCATGGGTATCCTATACATCCAAAGATGCGCAGATGCTTGATGTTTGGTTTCTTCCCTTTGAGACATTTATAAGGAGTCTGCGACTTCAATACTCTAGTTTCAACTCAGTTTATGAGGTATGTCGCATGTCTTACTGCTTCTCCCCAAAGGTAGTTTGGGATCTCCATATGTTTTAGTAGACTTCTAGTCATCTCCATAAGTGTTCTATTTATGCATTCAAGTACTCCATTTTGTTGTGGAGTATAAGGTGCAGTCAGATGTCTCTGAATTCCGGAGCTTTCACAAAACTCCTGAAACTCTTGCGATAGAATTCTCCACCTCTATCTGTACGAAAGGTTTTTATGTGACAACCTGTCTCTTGTTCGATCATAGATTTGACTCTTTTAAACTTTTTGAACGCTTCACTCTTCTCCTTTAGAAAAGCAGTCCACATGTAACGGGAATAGTCATCAATTAAGACAAATATGCAACGATTTTGCGCGGCTGTTGGTGGTGTTATGGGGCCACAAAGATCTCCGTGGACTAGTTCCAGTTTTTGACTAGCTCGAAATCTAGTTGCCTGAGGAAAACTCTTCCTCACTTGTTTTCCTAGAAGACATGACCCACACATCTCCTTGTCGATTGGCATTCTCGAAAATCCATCAACTAATCCCTCCGCCATCATCATCTTCATAGTATCGACATTTACATGCCCGAGCTTGGCATGCCTTCTCGCCGATTCATTCTGCTTGATGAGCTGAAGACACTTCGTGTTCTCTACCTCCATTGTCACTTTATATAGTCGGTTCTTTGCTCTGTTTGCCTTTACCAAATGATTCCCTTCTTTATCAAACAAATTCAGATAATTCTCCTTCATTTTTACTTCGCATCCTGACTCAGTGGCTTGATCGAGACTTATGATGGTTTTCTTAAAATCGGGTATGTAATAGACATTGGCCAACACCTTTCGTTTACCATCCTTAATAATGAAGACAATTGACCCCTTTCCCTTTATGTCTATGCGTGAATCATCTCCAAAACGTACCTTACCAGTGATCTCCTCATTGATTTTAGTAAACTAAGATCGGTTTCCAGTCATGTGGTTATTTGCACCATTATCTAGATACCACATGTTATCCTCAGCAGAATGTGACTCAAGCTTACTCGGCACTACCTTCCTTTCATTCAAGAAGACTACTTCATTCATCATCAACTCATCGGCCTCCTGTGTATCTTCAGTATTAGCTTCTTGTGTTTCTTGGAGTTTCAAGAGTCTATCAGGGCAACTAGATGCGTAGTGCCCTGCTTTGTCACATCTATAGCATATAACTTTAGACTTATTTCTTCCTTGTCTAAAGTTATTGTTCTGTTGATTATTGAACCTTCCTTGCCCTCTTCCTCTGCCATTGAAGCGACCTCCTTGGCCTCTCCCTCTGCTTGGCTCATAGCGATCTTGATAGGATGATCCTTCGTGGTTCGCATACATGAGCTTTCCTTGTTCATCATCTTGTTCATCGTCGAAGACTATTTCTTCGTAGACTTTCAATCTTCCCACGATATCTTCAAACGTTGTGGTTTTTTAGTCAAGAACTTTCTCCAAGGAAGCGATGATATGTATATATTTCTTCCGTGGTAAGCTGCTCAGAAATTTCTTAACTAACTTCTCTTGTTCAATGACCTCTCCAAGAGCTGCTGACTTCGTGGCCAGCTCGAAAACTCTACCAGCAAAGTCATCGATGGAATATGTATCTTTCATCTTTATTCTTTGAAAGTCTGACATCAAAGTTTGCAATCGAGCTTCTCTCGCTCTATCAGCTCCAACATGACGAACCTTGATTGCCTCCCAAACAGCTTTTGATGTCTAGAGATTTCTGACTTGAAGTATCATAGATTCAGGGATTGATTGAAACAAAAAAGCTTTTGCGATGTCATTCTTGTCAAGATCGTTAGAACCAGACTCGATTGTCTCCCACACCTTGTGTACTCTTAGTGCTACCTTGATTCTCATGGCCCACACCGTATAATTCATTGAGTTTAACAACGGGCATTGTATGGAGGAGAGGGTGCTTTCTTTCGTCTTTTCCGCCACAACTATCGCCTTGTCTCCCATGGCTCCTTTAGCGTAAGAAGCTTCACAGGAACAAAACTCTGTTTTGAAGTTTCAAAAACAAAGCAGAACACAGTCGAGAGTTACCGCCTGTAACTCTGTTTGAATTTGTTGTCTTCAACCTTCAGTAGCTTGCTTCACAAGTTTAGTAACTTTTTAGGGTTACAAAGATCTTTTGCGAAACAAGTTTTTAGGAACAGGATGTGTAGCCGAGAGCCTCTCTTGGTTTCGAAAAGAGCAAAGCTTAATTGTATATTGATTTCAATTATGATCTGATACCAAATATTTAAATCGAAGCTTGAAGACTTGATCAAATCAAAACACTTTATTGCTTTAGGAAACTTACTCAAAACTTAAAGCTCTAAAGCTCTCTCTCTTAACTCACCATTTGTATCACAACTTTCATACTTCCTTATATAGTTAGAGAGTTCATAAAACCTAATCCTAATTCTAATAGGAACATAAGTATCTTTTAGATAACTCCTAACAAATACTTAACCTTATTCTAACTAGAAATCCATAACTCAATAGGAAAAGACTACTTGCTCAACAAGTTATTTTACTAAATACAAGCTTATGTCAACAGGGTTTGTGCTTTCAAGTGTCGTCGCCAGATGATAAGGTTTAATGTTCAAAAACGTCGTCAGAAAACCTAGGTTCACGTTCTTTGGTATAGTCAACTTTTCTTACCGCTTAGGCGTTTGTATCAATCTTAGTTTAACATTAAAACGGTTTCCAGTTTTGATCATAAATTTGTTGTTTCTTGTTGACTTTTTTATTCTTTTTTTGGATGAAAAGAATCTTTAGATACTTCTAAGAAAATTTATCAGCCCCGAACGCCCAGCCCTACTAGTTTGTTACTTAATTATATCCCAAATTTGCAATTGCAGATTGTTTAGAAGAATTCATCTTAACCATACTGTTAGGTTGATGAGCAAATTGTCCATAATTTGTGTTGTCCTTGTTGCAATGGTGGGACGTCATGTCTTAAAATGAAATAAACGTAAACATGTTTTTCAACGATAGTATTATTACCACTTCACCTTTACATTTTGGATACATGCAAAGCCAATATAGGCAACAACATCGGTCGATACTTTTATTAATCAATTTCATGAAACACATTACAAAGAAGAGATGAAAGAACCATGTAACAAAGGAGTACAAACTTGCCGATTACACACACACGTACGTAAACTATTATTGCATGAGAACGTTATGTTCATCATTTTAAACAAATCCAAGAAAAAAATATACAAACAAAAACAATCACCAATTTTTTTAAAAAAAATAAAAAGATAAAAACACAGATTCAAGCATACAGAAATCAAATATATGATCCGTTTGTTTTATAGGTATGTTTTTAGAATTGTCTTAAGTATTCAACTTAAGGACATGTGAAACCATTTGGAGCAGGTCTTCCACAATTATTAAGGAGTACGCTGATATCGATGGGAAGGTTAAGTGTGATACCAGCAATGTTAGTCCTGAGCATGGTGCAGAGGCAGACCGCAGCCTCAAGGCCAGCCAAGCCGTTGATGAGAGAGCAACATGGCGTCACAGGTGGTGTTCCCACTGTTATGTTCACTAGATTGAGCGCAGTAACGCAAGCACCGATCTGTAGGACATTTGTAGGACAAGCGGCATAGGTGTAAGTGAATAAGAGGAGGTTGAGAGTGAGGAAGAGTGCAAGGGAGGTTCTTGGAGCCATTTTCTTTGGATAGTGGAAAAGCTACAAAAGGCTCAAAGAAGTAGTAGTATGTCTAATTTTCTTTGCTATGTGTGAGAGAAATGTTGAGAGTTTAGCCTGTATTAATAGAGTTTACATTAGCTGAGAAATGTTTAGTTGTTGATTTTTTTTATGGGAGATTAATTGGCTAATTTTTCATTTAAATGATTTGATTACATAAATATATTTATTGATGGTGATTGTCCAAAGTTAGCTGGCGGAAATCATTCATTGAGAGTACATGGTACTATTAACTATTAATAGAGCAGTTTTCATTAGGAGAGAAATGAAAAATGTTTAATTGTTGTTTTTTTTATGGGAGATTGGTTGGCTAATTTTTCATATATATAATTTGATTATGTAAGTATATTTATTGATGATCATTGTCCAAATTTGGTGGCAGAAACCATTTATTAAGAGTATATGAAATTATTAACAATTTACTTGCTAGTGGGGAGTGTTTTTACCGGAACATTTTTACTATGAATCGAGTCTTGTCGATTTACTTAGTGACAATAAAAACTATTTATTTGCTAGTAAAATATACCAAAAAACATTTGGTTGTGGAAGTTGAACATTCGTTAGACTAGTTACCTGTAAGTTGGTTAATAGTACTACTCCCAAATTTTCTACTTATGTAAATATAATAGTACTACTCCCAAATTTTCTACTTATGTAAATATAATATGTCTTGAATAGATCCTTCATGAACGTGGTTAAACGTCCTTCGTATGCGCGGGGAAGTTTACTACATGGAAGAGAACTATTGACATCAAATTGAATAAAGTCAATTGGGATGGTAAGAACATTCAAATTTGTTCCGTAAATTGGATTCAAGGACCACTGCCTCGACCACGAGACCATAAAAAAGGAAGCTCAGAAATCATATCTCATGTTTCAGACCTATTGATACCTAATAAAAGCCTTTGGAACACTGATTTGGTGACTAGAGTAATTGTTGAAGCAGATGTGCCCCTAATCCTGCGCACAAAACTTTCTCTATCTACAAGATTCTTTTCAAGTTAGTTTATCGAAAACAGGAACGTACACGGTTCAGAGTGGTCGTGAGCTTGCATATCATTTGCTAAAGCAAAAAACACCTGAACTGCGTACGCTGTCTCCGTAGGAAAAGGGCACTTGGTCCAAAATATGGAAGATTCAAATTACTCTAAAATCAAGCATTTTATTTGGCGAGCTATGACATGTGCGTTCGCAGTATCATATTCACTTCAGACTCGAGGAATTTTGGAAGGTCCATCTTGTCGTGTATCTACTACACCTTGTAAAATCATATGCCACGTTTTGTTCCATTGTCTGATTGCCAAAGAAGTGTGGGCGCTATCAACAATTCCTGCACTAGAAAGAATTTCTTTCCTCTAATTGTATGCTATTAAACACTCATTATCTTTTGACCTTAGGAAGAAAAAAAATCTCCATAGTGACAAACGAAATGCATTCCCTTAGCTCATTTAGCAAATTTGGAAAGTAAGAAACATGGTTATCTTTGAACATCAAGGTTCTACTGCATCTGTAATGAACAAATCTGTAGCAGATCGTTTGGAGTGGTTACAAGTTGATACATCTACGGAGGAAGAGCATGAGAACTCCGACAGACCGGGACAAGGGACAATGACAAGGTGGAGAAGACCAGAGAAAAGGACACTCAAGTGTAATTTTGATTCAATATTGGTGAGTGCACAAAAGAATTATATGCGGCCTGAATAATTTGAAACCATAGAAGTAAACCAATTGTGCATAGCCGTCATTCATACTCTCGAGTGGAATCAGGCTTTGAAGCTCATTTGCTTAGCCTTTTCTGGGTTGTTGAAAGCATGGCCTCGCTATGATATACTCATGTGGTTTTTGAAAGCTCTTGTGCACAAATAGTGTAGGCCATAACCAAACCACAAGAATTCCCCAGCTACAAACATCTTATCTATGATATCACATCCCGTTTGAATGGACTTGAGGTTTGGAGGTTAGAATCTATTTAGGGAAACTTGGTTGCTTTGAGGATTGCGGAAAGTGAAGTATCGAGAAGGAGATAACAATCCTATGTTGAAGTGAATGGGCCTTCATGGCTCAAGGAGATCATTCTTGTGGAAGCATATTGGGAGAAGGTTCTACACACTTTTAGAATCTTTGACCACAAGATTCAAGATAAGGCCACAAGATTTGTAATAAGATTTGTTTGATATTTATTTGCTAATTTTTACGATTTGAGACTTGATCTTTAAGTTTTCTCCTTGAGTAAATATGATCATCGATTGATGTTAATAAAGGAATGAAGTTTGATACTCAATTCTACATGGTATCAGAGCGACTTTAACCTAAAAATTTCTTTCGATTTTCTTTCACAAAACACACACAATTGTGTGTTGAGTTCTTTCGACAGGAGACGCTTTCTCGTCGCTTGTCTTTTCTAATCTATTAACATGGGAGATCAAACTTCCGCATCGTCGTCAATGGTTCAATCTGGCAACAGAGCAGAACTTTTAGTTGTCTCACCTTACATTTTGTCCAGCTCCGACAATCTTGGAGCTGTGATTACATAAGTTTTACTTACCTGAGACAACTACGATGAATGGTCTGTTGCGATGTTCAATTCCATGCAAGCAAAGGGAAAGATAAGTTTCATTAATGGAACCTTGAAAAAGTCGTAGCTAGAGAGCAAAGATTATGAGAATTAGATCATCGTAAACTCGATGACTATCGGTTGGCTTCATGCTTCGATAGAACTGAAAGTACGTTCCATGATCACTTTCATCTCCGATGCGTATCCACTCTAGAACGATTTGAAACAGAGGTTTTCGGTTCAAAACAAAGTGCAACTTCACCAAATAAAGGCTCAAATCGCCTCTTGTTGTCAAGATGGGCAATCTGTTTTTGATTACTTTGGGCGATTGAGCTCTCTTTGGGAAGAATATGCAGTATACAGACCCTTGCCAGCCTGTACATGTGGAGTTGGAACCGAAATTTCAAGAGAGAGAGAAGAGGACAAACTTCATGATTTCTTACTTGGCTTGGAAAGAAGAGAGATTGGGAGTCTCTGCACAAATATCATTGGCTCTGATCCTCTTCTCTCTCTCGAGAAAGCTTACTCTAAGGTAATACGTGAAGAGCAGCGAATCTCCGGTGCACGATCACGAGAACAATGTCAAGAAATTGTTGGTTTTGTGGCACGAAAAGAACAACAGTCGAAAAATCGCGAGTCTAAGTAGGTCACCAGACCTGAAAACACGATCTTAAGACCTTGTGATCGGGCTGTTCTCTACTCTCATTGTGGATGGAATGGCCACGAAAAGAAGGATTGTTGGGAGATCATCGGCTACCCTGAATAGTGGACAGAAAGAACATATCGTGGTAGAGGCCGTGTGAAAGGAAGGGGTCGCGGACGTGGATATGCAACAACCGCACACGTAACGAGCTCCAACCTGGCGGCTGCTCCTGATCTTAGACCTAAGCAGTGAAGAGCATTGACTCAAATAATCAAAGACAAAACTGGTGGTAGTGACAAACTCTCGGGTAAGGCTAATCTTAGAGATGTTGTTCTCGATACAAGAGATTCCCATCATATGACAGGAGACCACTCTCTATTGACAAACATTGTCTCTATACCACCTTGCTCAATTGGGTTTGTCGATGGAAGCAAGACCTTTGTTATAAGCATGAGTCATTTTACTCTTACGGACAAAGTGTCCTTAACTAATTTTCTTTATTTCCCTGCTCTCGATTGCACATTGATTTCTGTCAGTCAACTACTGAAACAGACAAATTGTTTTGCAACGTTTACTGATACAATTTGCATATTGCAGGACCGTTTTACGAGGAATTTGATTGGAACTGGTGAGGAACGTGATGGGGTGTACTATCTTACAGACATTGTCACAACCAAAGTTCACAGTGCCGAGTTGTCTTTGGATAAGGATTTGTGGCATTAACCCGAGCTTTTCTACAATTTCGAATTTGCCTATGGTTTGTAGTTCATCAAAATATGTTAGCCCTATTACTTGCGACGTTTTTTTTTTGAGCTAAAAGACTAGAGAATTTTTTTCCAGACAAATCTAATAAAGCAGACGATTATTTTTCTTTAATACATTGTGTTGTCTGGGTACCTTATTGTGTTCCATCTAGTTGTGGGACAGTCTATTTCTTAACCATTGTTGATGATTTTTCAAGAGTCGTATGGATATACCTCTTGCTCGAAAAATCTGAAGTTAAAACCATCCTCAAAAATTTCCTCATTTATGCAGAGAAACAGTTTGGGAAGATTGTTAAGATTGTTCGTAGCGACAATGGAACATAGTTTACATGTCTCACATCTTATTTTCGAGAACATGGAGTTGTGCACCAAACACCCTGTGTCGAGACACCACAATAAAATGGTCGTGTCGAGCGAAAACATCGTCACATTCTTAATGTGGCTCGTGCTCTCCTGTTTCAAGCTAGCTTGCCTACGAAATTTAGAGTGAAGCGATCCTTAATGTCACATACTTAATAAAGCGCACACCCTCTAGCGTCCTTCATGGTCGATCACCTTACGAGCTTCTCCATGGTAAGAAACCAGATTACGCTCAACTTAAGGTGTTTGGCTCGACATGTTATGTTCATCATTCACCACGTAAGAAAGACAAGTTCGGGTCGCGAAGTCGAATGTGCATCTTCCTTGGATATCCGTTTGGTCAAAAGGGATGGAGAGTTTTTGACATCGAAACTAATGAGTTCTTCATATCTCGCGATGTCATTTTTCAAGAGGTTGTTTTTCCGTATGTTGAGCTCCAAGTAAAGGCTTCTCTTGGTAATGTTATGCATGAGTCTCCCGATGAAGACTGGTTAGTAATGCCCGATTCCGGTGACAGGGGGAGTTTTATGGTCACATCACATACGGCTGAACATCCTTCTACGGAAGGAGATGGAGCGGATGCATCGATTTTGCATGAACCCGCCCATGACTCTGTTTCCACGTTTGAAAACAGAGCATCACCGCACACAGATGTATCTACTAGGGGTTCATCTTCTTCTGCTTCAGCTATAGCTCCGATAACAACTGCTTTGGATATGACAGCTGCACCACTTGGACGTGGACAACTTGAGAAGAAAAAGTTCGTGATGCTCAAAGATTTTTTCACATATAATGTCACAAATACACCCCAAACACATAATGCTTCTTCACCTTCCATATCAGACTCTATGGCAACAGTCTCAAGTACGCCTTATCCCTTGTCTGATTACATCTCGGAAGCTAACTTCTCTCCAGGTTTTTGAGCTTACATGGTGGCAATTACAACTGCGGTTAAACCCAAATATTTAAAGAGGTCACTAAACATAAAGTATGGGATAATGTGATGGTTAAAGAAGTGGATGCTCTTGAAATACATGGCATGTGAGACATAACCGATCTCACATAGACAGTTGATGGGAAAAAAAAATAAAGTATAATGACAGCAAGCAAGTTGAAGGTGAATATTAATAACGAAACATTTGTTCCGGGGGTCAAGTTGACAACAGTTCGTACACTACTGAAGCTCGTTGCTGCTCAGAAGTGGGAACTCTATCAAATGGAAGTCAATAACGCTTTTCTTCATGGTTTATTTAGAAGAAGAGGTCTACATGAAATTACCTCTAGGATTTCGACATACACATCCTGGAAAGGTTTGTCGTCTCAAGAAATCACTCTATGGGCTTAAACAAGCACCTTGATATCGGTTCAAGAAGTTATCTAACGCGTTGCTTCGTTTTGGGTTTGTTCAATCTTATGATAACTACTCTTTATTCTCATACACGAAAAACGGTATGGAAATACGGGTTCTTATTTATGTTGATGATCTACTAATTTTTGGAAATGATCTCTATATGCTCCAGAAGTTTAAAGAATATTTGAGTCGTTTTTTTGCGATGAAAGATTTAGGTAAGCTCAGATACTTCCTTGGCATCGAAGTAAGCTGTGGTCCGAAGGGAATTTTTCTTTCTCAACGAAAATATGCCTTGGACATTGTAGCAGAAACTGGTAATCTCGGGTCTAGACCATCTACGACTCATTTAGAGTAAAACCATCAGCTCACAACTGATGATGGTCCTCTAATGAAGGATCCGACAACATACAGAAGATTGGTGGGCCGTTTAATTTACCTTGTTCATACGAGACCAGAGTTGACCTATATCATACACATTCTTATGTAGTTCATGCAAGCTCCACGTGAAGCACACTGGAAAGTTGCGATCCGTGTGGTACGCTTTCTCAAAGGCACGACCGCTTAAGGTATTTTACTCATAGCAACACCAGATTTAACACTTACTGCATACTGTGATTCTGATTGGGCATCATATCCTCTAACTCGTCGTTCATTGAGTGCTTATGTGATTATGTTGAGATGTTCTCCCATAGCCTGGAAAACTAAGAAGCAAGACACATTATCATACTCCTCCGCTGACGCTGAATATCGAGCCATGGATGTAACACTCCGCGAGGTCAAGTGGCTCCGAAAACTCTTAGCAGAATTGGGGATCAAACAAAGTGAGCCCACAGGTTTCTTTTGTGAGATTAAGCAACTATTCACATTGCTGCAAATCCGCTTTTTCATGAACGGTCTAAGCACATAGAGCGGGATTGTCACTCAGTACGGGATGCAGTTAAAGAAGGCATCATTGCGACACATCACATTACTTCGGACACGCAAATCGCAGACATACTTACTAAGGCACTCAGACGAGCTCAGTTCAACAATCTAGTTTTCAAGTTGGACGTTACTGACATACACGTTCCAAATTGAAGGGGAGTATTGGGAGAAGGTTCTACACACTTCTAGAATCTCCCACCACAAGATTGAAGATAAGGCTACAAGATTTACAATAAGATTTGTTTGATATTTATTTCCTAAGTTTTAGGATTTGAAACTTGAGGTTTATGTTTTTTCCTTGTATAAATATGATCATCGATTGATGTTAATAAAGGAAGCAAGTTTGATACTCAATTCTACAAAGCATCATCCCACTAGCGGATTTAGAGACCTCATACTATGTTTTGTGAGACTTTCTCTCTGTTTCTTTATTAGTAGAGATGAGCTCTTACTCGGTTTCGTGAGGCTTTGTCTATGTTTCTTTATGTTTTAACTTTTCATTTTTAGCTGACCATCCTAGTCTTGGTACGAGGATCTTTTGAGGGAAATAGTTACAAGTTAGCCCTTCTGCATCTTCTTGTACAATCTCCCTTGGAATTAAAAATTTCGAATGTTAAAAAAATGTAAATACAATATGGACTCTCACAGTTTTTATCTTCTATATGTTAAAAGAGAATACACTTTCTGAATTTACTTCGGTGTCAACTATAGGAGGTTTTCAGAATTAATATTATAATTTGATAGGTTGAATTTTTAATTTTGATTTATTTAATTCGATTCTAAAATATAAAAATTAACCATATACCAACTTATATTAATTACCAAACAGTCTAAATAATATTAGGAATAAGAAGAATATCTTGAAATTTGTAATAAAACTATTGCCAAAATACCCAATAATAAAAAAAATTGTAATAAAAATAAAAGGCATAACTTGATTTAAAAACAAAGAAAAAAATTCAAACGAAAAAAAACATCTCAATCAAGCATTTTACATCTATTTTCAATATTACTTTAAATTTTAAAGAATTATATGTTTTTAGATTGAGATTATTACTAAAAAATACAATAAATTTGTATCTTTAAAAGTCATTTGAACATTGAAATTTTATAATCATCTAATAGCATTTTAAATACAAAATAAAAATTGATGTATAATATGTAACTTAGATTATTAAATATTTAAATCCAATATCTGGAAAAACTTTGTAAACCAAAAGCAGAAGGTAGTTTGGGGTTCAAATCACTGGAAGACTTTAACACGGCTTTATTGGAAAAAACTGTGGAAATTATTTCAGTTCCCAAATTCTCTGGTCGCTCGAGTGTTGAAAGGACGATATTATAGAAATACTCACCCTTTATGGGCAAGAAAACCAAACTCACCCTCCTTTGGGTGGAAGAGTATTTTTTCTACACATGAGCTACTAAGACAAGGGATACAGATAAGGATAGGAACATGGATTAATATATTAGTTTGGAATGCCCCTTGGATTCCAGATGTGAACCCTCGCCCAGCCCGAGGACGTGGACATATTTGGCATCCTAATTTAGAGGTGCAACACTTAATCAACCCCATAACACGGTAATGACATTTACTAGCTCTACAAGAGTTCATGGATCCATATGATATATCCTTAATTAGAGAAACTAAGCCAAGCAAGACAAGCACACAAGAAGGTTAAGTTTTTCATTTTATGAAATCTGGCAAAAAGACAGTTAGGTCAGAATACATGCTTCTCCAGGCACCAATATCATCCCAACTTAATAACTTTGGTTGGGGACCAGGTTTAGAAACCCTTCAGGCACAAGTCTGGAAAACTAAATATCCGCTGAAGAGTCAACATCTTCTCTTGCAAATACTCTCAAGAGCCTTGGCGGTAACATCCAATTTGGTGCATAGGGGAGTACCTTGCGATACGCTTTGCAAAAGTTGTGGTATACATGAGGAGACGGTGAATCATGTGTTTTTTCAATGTCCTTCGACCCTACAAGTCTGGAAAACTTCACAGATTAACCTAGGAACTGGTAACTTTCCTACGAGTTTGGTTTATACAAACATGGATTATCTGTTGGAGGTATATCGTTCAGGACATATAGATTCCGATCCTTCCTATGTGTTCCCATGCATTTTGTAGCATCTTTGGAAATCTCGAAACAAAAAGGTCTTCCAGGGAGTTCAACTAGAACCAAGGGAGATTTTAAGTAAAACGGAGAGTGAATTTACAGCTTGGAAAGAAACACAAGTCACACAAATAGGCCAAATAGTAACAACCGGGTTTCTCAAACTTCAGGTGGCGAGAAGAATTATGTAAACTGTAATTTTGACGGCGCATGGAGGGGTCGCGACCCAACTTTTGGCCTTGGGTGGGTGTGATTGGATGAACAAGGAAGAATTATACTTATTGGGGAAAGAGGTCAGAGATGTTGTCTATCACCATTACATGCAAAGATGGAAGCATTGTTTGGGCAATGAGAATAGTATCCGAAAGAGGGATAGTCTTTACAAGGTTTGAGACAGACTGCACTGAGCTGACATCAATCATCCAGAAGCCCGACGAATCGCCAACCTTTCACATGCTCTTTGAAGAATTCCAAAGTTTACGATCATTGCTCCTAGATGATATCTCAGAGTTTTAACCCGAAATATATCACTGCAAGTGCACAGCA
>OVAN01006118.1:0-21989 GCA_900406275.1 Anastatica hierochuntica | reverse complement strand
TTGATCACCCACAAACCTGTGCGGGGGATAATCGGGTTCCCCGTGGTGGCCTAATTGAACCCACAAATAAGCCGGTCCTCCCCGCTGCCATTCTAACAGAACAAGCATGGCACTGACGGAGTCTGAAAAGACGAAGTCGAATTCGCTATCACCTTCTTCAATTGGCTGAGCGAGCCCGAAAATTCTACGAGCAAATTGACCGGACTCGAGCCCGTTACGATATACAGACAACGGGAATAAGGAAATAAAAAGAAAACAAACTTGAAACAAACAGAACGAGTTCAAGCCCGAAGGGCAACAGTCTTACAAGCGGCTAACGAAGGCCGAGACCCAACTGCAATGGAAATACAAATAAAAGAAGCACAAAGTACACCAAAGAAAAATAAGAGAGTCCGAGAAAGATTAAAAACATAAGAGAAGGGTAGCCCGATCATTCTTTCTCAATCTCTGTCTCGCCAGGCGCCTGCTCACCACTAGACTGGCCAAGACCGGTCCCATATTGATCCACCCCAAAAGGAGGGACGACAGCACGCTCGTCGGCTGCCTCGACATCTGAGACGGGCTCAGCTAGAACGAAATCATCCTCAGACAACTCCGTCACATCCTGCGCAATCAGCCAGTCATTAGCGGTCTTCAGCTTCGCCTGTAAGGCCTCAACAAAGCGGGAAGGCACAACAACCTTCTCTTTCTTCTCCAACGAGGCAAGACACCTCAGGTTTCCAGTGAGCTGGTTCGCCGACAAGAACTGGTCCTTGATACGAGCTTGATCCTCCACATACTGCTTGCATTTCTGAAGACGGTTACCCGCATCCTCCCGAGTCCGCTGGTGACGTCGCCTCTCCACCTCCAGCCTCTGCGCATAAATAGCTCGAAGGTTAGACACCTGAGCTTTAGCCCGCTTGGCAGTCTCAGCCCGCTTTGCCACAAGCTCTTCGTTTCTACGACCAAGAGCAACTATCTCTTCATTAGCCCGCGCAGCATCGCCTTCAGCCTTCACCAACTTCTCCCTTAGCGCAAGTACTTCCTTCTCCAGTTTGGCTACTTCACCAGCCTGACCTGCATACCTACTCTCAACGGCCCGCTCAGTCAGGACGCGTTCGCGCTCCAACCTATCGAGCCACCTACCTTCAGACCTCATTAATTTCTTGAGATGGCGGTCATAACGATACGCCAAGTGGGAGGTGAACAAAGACAGCTGAGGTGTTTTTCAAAAAGAAAAGAAAGGAGAAAAGAATAACGAATATCAGTAACAGCCCGAAGCGAAAAACTATTTCGAGCTCTGAAGAGTGTTACCCTTTGAGTTTGACGAGCAACGTTCTCCAGATCCTCGGCATAAAATAAGTCATCGACCTCCTGGAAAGTGATACCGAAGCCAGCAATTGCACGAGTAAGTTCACCACAAGCCGCCAAATCATTAACAATCGGGGAGTCACCCTCGTACTCAAGGAAAAACCCGCATTTGGAGCCCGTCCTTTTCCGGTACGAGGCCCTCGGTTCTACATGAGGCCTCTTACCCTTATCCCTAGGGTCAGGAACCCGCTGGACAATTGGGATCCCCTCATCAGCCTCGACCTCTTCATAGCTCCCCGGAACACCTTCACGAGGGCGAACAGTCCCTGATCCAGTACCCGTAATTATTCTCCTTTGCATTCTCAGCAAAGCATCATCAGAATCCTCCCCGTCAGACTCACCCATCAAGTCAAGCAACTTCCTTCTCTCCGCAGCCCGATGCCTACGGGCAAGAGCAAGGGAATGGACCTCCTCCTCTGTCATATAACGGTCTTCATCAATAGCTTTCTGGTTGAGCGCCGATATCTCCGCAGCTACCTCTGCCTCGACCTCTCGGACTCTGGTCTGAGCAGCAGCAATCAGCTCGGCGGCCTTCTTCAGCCTCGCCGCCTCGTCCTCATCTTCCTGTTGAACCACGAGAAGCCCTTTCTCAGCACTGGCCTTCTCCAACAACGTCTCCGCCCCTTCCCCAGCAATGGGATCACCAACACCCCGCATTACCATGGCCTCTTTATCAACGGCCTCAGAATCAACATCCCGACGGGATGATTTTACTCTTTTTTGTAGCAGGGCGTCCGCTTCAGTCTCGACAGACCCCTCGGTACCCCGTTTCCTCGCCGTCGAATGAGGAGACAACATGTTCGAGGCATCGACGCAATCCTTCTCAGAACCAACAGACTGATGTATGGCTTCACCAACTGGATCATCTCCTCCCGTGCAGGTCACAGTGACATCCCAATCAGACGCTTCAACAGCCTCCTCGGGAGAGTTGTACAAGGACGGAAAGCTAAGTTCAACCTTTCCCATCTCTATTTGCGGGTTGTTCTTTTCGGAGTATGGTTCAAAATCAAGCGGGCACGCGGGAATAGAAAGTTGACCTACAGCCAACAGCAACGGTGTCAGGCGCCGACCTCAAAAAAAAATGATAATAATAATAATAATAATAATAATAATATGCATATATTATACACCTACCAGATCGGAGCCTCTCTAGGTGAGCCGGAATCAGATTATTCTCAATCTCCTCCCACTGAGTATTCAGGTAAGCCCGATACTGTGTAAGAATCGCCTTCAAACGAGCTAGATCAAAGTAAGAAGGAGCACGAGGACCTACGAAAGAACGAAAAATACAAGTCAGCAAAATAAATATAGTCGGGCTACAGGCAGCATCGAAATTTAAGGAACGGGAGTATTCCTAATCTGCCAAACACTCTACCAATAACACGGCTCCATTCACTCCGGTATACTCTCTCGGGCTCGTGGAAGGTCGAAGAAGTGACCTTCACAAAAAAGTACTTCCTCCACCAGGCATCTACCCGGTTGTGCTCACCATATATCAACTTGTTCCCAGGCTTGAAGTTCACATAAAACGTCCCCGGAAGTGTTATCATATGACTCTTACTAGCCATAGCGTCAAAAAAGGGGACAGTTAACTCAAACCCAAATGAGTACCCGATCACTAATGTCGCTACTATGTTCCTAATAGCACCAGCGGACAGCTGACATAACGCTAGACCGTATGATTCACAATATGCAATGTAGAAAGGAGGAATGGGAAACTGGAGACTGGCCTTGGTAAAGTAAGATTCGTGCAAACAAACGTAGCCCGGAGGAGCATCCCACGACCTCTGATGAGGCTCAGGAATCAACACCTCGAGACTGTCCTCGGGCCGACAATACTCTTTCAACTTCTCGATACTGTCTTCCTTGAACAAGGTAGGCTCAAACACGTGCTGCAATCTGCCTTTCTTCTCAGGTGCCCTTCTAGACCCTTTACCTCTCTTAGAAGAACCAGCTGCCGTCTCGACCTCAGGGCCTCCAGAGCCCGCCTTCTGCTTCCGCACAACTTTAGCCCGAACTAACCCAGAATCACTAGTGCTCTTGTCCTGTTTCTCTAGGGGATCAGTCGGGATAGGCGCAACAACGACAGCCAGCTCGGTACCCTTTACGACGGGGTTGCCCCCGCCAACAACCTTAGATGTATCTCGCGTATCCCCCTGTGACAAAGAACCCGAGGTCATCGCTGAGGACGAAGGACCTTTAACCACTGCCTTCCTCTTTCTCGACACCTCCGCGGAGCCCCCGGGACTGTCTGCTATCTTAGTCCCCTTCTTCGAATCCCTATCTCGGGAAGCTCTAAGAGGCAGAGTCGCAGTCGGCTCTCGCGGCGGACCTTGGCGAGAACCGGTTATCTCCACCGGCGAAGAATCGGAAGACGAACTGGAGGGCTCCAGCGTTGGAGACAGGGTTTCGATCGGAGAAGGAGTAAGAACAGGAGGAGACCTTTCGGAGGATTCCGTTCTTTCACCGTCAGACATTACGAATGACAACCGGAAAAGAGATAAATCGGCCGAGAGAAGAACGAAATCGAAATAGCGAACAAGGAGGTAGACCTAGAGAGAAATCGCAAGAAAGGAGAAAGAATCATAGAAGTAAATACCTGTGAGGGATGAAGAGTTATCGCAGAGGTTTAATGAAGAAGAAGAAGAGAATATTGGACAAGTTAAGGAAAAAGAGAAGTGGGTGACGTGATTGGACATAACTGTCCCCATCACGTGACGTGGCCTTTTCTTTAGAAACCGCCCCAGCCACGTGTCAAGATCTCAGTGGACAACAAGTCAAAACGCGTGCACGTCGCCGAACCCGGGAAACCGAGCCTAATTGACATGTGTCAGGAGACACCGAAGAGACTGTAGGTCATAACGATGTGACCTACAACTGCCGATTCCGCTTCCCAAGCAATAGGTGGTAACCGGGAACACAACCCCTTAACCTAATCGAGCTTTCTCGAATAAGAATCCCGGAACATAGCAGCCCGAGCAGACCAATTCTCTGGAAATGTGTTAGGCATATTCATCCAACCCTCAGCGTGTTGTCAGACTACACACAACCCGCTTATCTCCCTCCAGAAAAATAAGCGGACCGGGGGGAGGACAAATGTTAGAGGTGGGCTTGACACCCCCTTCAATGCTATACCCATTTCCAAAGAATTGCCCAAAATTGGTCGCCCATTTAGGAGCCCGGGAAGGCCCACCGAAATTGTCGGGCTGCAGCCCGAGGAAGCAACCCGGAGTTGTTACAAGCGGAGTCGAGACAGTAGGCATAACCTGAACCAAGCGACGACCACTCCAAGCAAGGAACATCGGGGCGACCGTCCAACCACACGCCGGGCTAGCCTTTTAGCTAGTCTGAAGTAGGCGGCGTTGACCAGGCATGACACAGACAAGACAGGTCAACCAGCTATAGCCTGCCAACCTGACACCTAGACCGAGTTCCGAGGCAGACTGAGCAAGTTAACGGAGGAAAGTGTAAAGCAGATTACTAGCGTAATAAATGCACCCTGCAGCTCGAAGTACCTATTTCGGGAAATAGCAAGTTACGAGGCAGCCTGCACCTGGCGACGGGCTGTCAGCCCGAAGTCACGGGTTTTTCTTAAGATTCAAAGGAAATTGGAGGGAAAATTCTATATAAAAGGGAGAGAAGGTGAATCATACACACAAAAAATTCATAGAACAAAACTCTAAACTCTCTCAAACACTTTGTAAAAGAATGTGACAATTGAAATGTCTCTCATCCCGATGAACATCGGGCTACTTCAATAATAACGGGAATTCCGACTCTAGGCCACTTTTCATTTCTATTCCCACAAGGCAAACCTTCTTTCTTTTCTTCCTCTCAATCTCTAAACCGAACACTTCTACTTCGTACTCTAACCCGAGCTAAGACGACCTCCTTCAATGTATCAATGTTGCAGAGAGGTTGTTGGAACAAAATTTGTTTGTTCTAGATCAAGATCTAAATATAAATCAAAGGCGAGATGAAGATTGTTCAAACAAGATTGTGTTGAAGTATGTCTAAGCACATATGAAGTGTGCATTTTTTTACCAAGTTTTATCAACCAATCAATGGGAATTTGAAGATGTTCAAAGCTGATGAGCTTGGGTTGTAAAACTTAGTGTAGGGAAGATTGAAAGAATAGTCATCATTGGAATAGGAATAATATTATAATGCTCAGCCCCTTTAAGGCCCCAACAAAACCGAACCCCAAACCGAGACTTAAACCACTACCCGAACTCATGACCAAACCGCGACCCGGACCCACCCGAACACCCGACCCTACCCTTGTCCCCCTAAAACCCTAACCTACGTAAACCTAAGATAAAAGAAAAAGAAAAGGAGAAGAAGAAGAGTCGAGAGCAAGGGAGAGAGAAAACGGTGGAGCCGATAGAGAGAGAGATTACCGAGAGGAGATAGAGATTACTGAGAGGAGAGAGAAAGATATGGTGGAGATGATCGGAAAAGGAGGAGGAGGGAGGGAGAGCCGCAGAGTTTGTGTGGTGGTGAAGGGAGAAGTCGGGGAGGTGATCGTAGGAAAGGGTTAATTTTGCAGCCAATGTCGAGCTATAAGCTAGCCTCGACACGAATATGGTTCATGTATTATGTATTGTATGTCATAAGGACTTATATGCCTAAGCGCAATTCTATGATGTGGGTCGCTAAGTCGAGCCTAGGATAGAACCGGTGTGAACATAAGTCCTTAATGATGATTAGGTCTAATCTGGTATTGGTTAAGAATTACACAAAATGATATTGGGTCTAGTTTGAATGGTAATATAGATTTCTTTTGGTTCGCTCTTACAGTGAGGTGCATAACCTACTGTAGGAAGCTTGTTTCATGTTTGTTGGATTGTCACTTCCTCGATGTGAGAGATTCGTGCAAGAGGCACGTTCAGTTTTGAGGACTGCGGTCTCGTTTCGGTTTTAAGGTTGATAATCCTGTATCGTTTTTGAGGATGAATGGCCTGTGACGGTTTTGAGGAATATAGGGGTGCACTCGCTATGTTCCTGTGTACGATAGTGGAGCTATGTAGGCGATATTGAGCGCTAGGTGCGGGGAGGTGGTAATTCATTGATTGGGGGACCCCAGTTGGTTGTTAGTTGCACTAGGAAAAGCTTTCCTCGAAAAGTTTTAAAAAGAGTCTAGTAGGTTAGGACTTGTTTTAAAAGCTTGCTGCTTGTTAGTTTTTTTGCCTGGCACGCTAGGTGTCTTCTGTGGGTTGGGGTTAGCTCTAGGCTTTTGGGGTTACGCAGGTAGCGGTTGAGGCGAAGTCGGGTTCGTCCTCACTGAGTGACTTGTTTGAAAAGTCGCTCACCCCTCTCTTTCTTCTTTTTTCCTTTTGGTGTTTCTGCAGGTTTCAGTTAGAAGTGAAAAATTATTGACCGGTTGGTGGAGTTTGCTCCGGTTTTGGCGGTACTATTTGGAGCAATTCCGGTCCTCTCGGGTTGGGATCGTTACAAATATATTCCAACATAAGGAGAAGGGTCACGAAAAATGAAAAAGGCTATGTAGGCTTTGATCTCATAAGAGGAGATGTCACGTGGGCCTTGTTTCAGACATAAGTCTAACTTAAGGAGGTTGTGCCTTTCGTTTGAGAGAGTTTAAATAGAACATGACAGTGACATGAAGAGGCATGCATTTAGAGTTCTATTATGAGATGCATATGGATGTGTGTGATGTCGTCTTACTAGACAATAGACTTGTTGGTGGTTTGTATTGAAGATTTACACTCGTCGGAAAAGAAAGTGGTAGTTTTCTTCTTTTATTATAATTTTATGAAAGAATGGTTAATGCCATATAGCAATTCTAGCTTGCAGTCTTTTCTAATAAATAGATCTAGACGTGGTCCTGGGATGTAGAGAAACTGAACCCCGTTCACAAATTTCCTGTCTATTTATTTTATGCACTTGATTGTTATACATTCTCATCAAGCTCAAACACATGCAAATTTAGTCTCGAATCCGATTTTCAATCTATTTCTCCAGTGGTTTCGACTGCTAGATTTCACTTTCATATTTGTTTCTCTATCATACGATGTATAATAATACAAATTAATGTCTCTTCGACCACTGATTTCGTTGATTTAGCCGTTTGGAATTTTACAGTCCTCCTCTTCTATATTTCTGAAGTCTTTGTCTGATGATGGATGTGCTTCTTCCACGAAGTGATTCTGATTCGGGATGGACATGGATGTAATTAGAGATTGATCGGCAGGGTGACACGTCTTTATTCCTTAGGGATCGTTTTGCAACTTTTAATCTTCGGTTGTCTGGCGGTTAGAGATGTCAGACGAGTCAACCTGTATCTAAGTAACCCAACCATTGCGGGTTTTATTTTTTAGCGGGTCGTGCGGGCCGGTCCGCCGTGGGTTGCAGTTTATATTTATATGCCCAAACCCGCCCCGCATAATTTAGCGGTTTTGCAGGTCGACCCGTGATTTATGTTTTTGTTTTTGGGGTTGAGTAATATATAACATAACACCCAATCGCCGTTAATATAGTCACATTTTTTTAACCACTAAATCAATCCATTAAGATGAATTTACATATTTACAAGTTAAAATTAGTTATCTTTTATTCGATGCTATAACTATTAGTAGCATATATATATATATAACAAGATGTCATTTCATGAACCATCAGAATTTTTGTTGGGCAAGTGAATTGAAAATATTGTCTTACTTCAAAGTGGATTCTTGCAAAGAATGTGATATGGTTAATTTCTTTTAAAACGAAAGTTAAGTTTAAGTTTGACAACTTTCATCACCAAATTTCATTAGAAAAACATTTTTTGTTTATCAAAATGTCAAAGAGAATACTTTCAAAATAAAAAAAAGAAGATAACTAAAATTTAAAACATACATAATATAACTAGAAATCCACAAGAGCATTAGTACACTCAATCCACGAACAACCCACGGTCTAGCCCGTCAAAACCCGCAGACCATACGGGTCCGACCCGCATGACCCGCATTTTTATGTACAATTTTTAACATGTTGAAACCCGTCCCGCAACGGTATTACTTGGGGCTAACCCGCGGGTTGAGGTCCACATTGGCATCTCTGCTGGCGGTTATCTATTTTTCTCTCGCATTGTGTGTGTTTGTCGTTGTCAAGACACGGTGGTTCTAGTTTTGTAGTTGAACATTTGATTTTGAATTGGTGTAATCTTTGGGTTTTCAAACTGCCATGACCACCACCCTCTAAAGAGAAGTATATAACTTTGTTGAAGTGTGATCTTCCATCGTCACCCTAGGCCCTTTCCAATTTGATGAGAAGATGCAGATTGTTGACATCGCTTCTTGGGGGTGGTGTTTATGGTCAGTTGGATCCTTCCTTGAAGGTTAATTATGTTCCCATTGTTTTATATGACCGACTAAGTGTCTTTGTTGCCATTAAAGAGTACACTGCTGATGCAGCGCATCAAAGGATTCTTTAGTTATTTGCTTTGGTTGTAATTAGTTTTAAATGATAAAGACTTGTCATCTTTATCTAATATTTTATTAATTTCTTTTTACTCGATAAGTTGGTGTTTAATCTTACCGATTAAGTTTTTCTTTTTTATTAGGAATTAAATTAGCTAAACCCTTTAAATATGGGTCTTTCGTTGTTGTAGAACTCATCTCTTTTATCAATAAAATCAACTTTTGTCTTTCAAAGCTTCCTTTGAATAGATCAAATCCTTACTTCCGGGTATTCTTTGATATCTCAACGGATTTAAGAAGACGATATTAATGGGCATTCTTCAAATTCAATGTTAATCTCGTGTTTATCCTTGATTCTGCTTCGTCATTTGGTATCAGAGCCCTTCTACTACGACAAACAAACCTCGTGGTATTGATCTTGTGTTTCTGATGGCTCCAAGACCAGGGAAACAACCTACCGACGATTGGTCACAATTCCAACAATTTCTGGAAAATTTTCAGCAATCGTTTGAGTAAAACTTGCAGAGAACAATGGCGGATGCGATCCAATAAGGCATTCAAGCAGCTCTCTCGGCTAACGCAACAGCTCAAACCGCCAGGGGAACTCGACCTCCACCACGTGATCATCATACGAACCAACTGTATGAGGACGTATTTGAAGAATCTTATGGGGATAATCCGTTTGGAGAAGTCAATAATCAGACACAAAGAAGAAACAACAATGACCAGAGATCTCGCCCCCAAGAAAGTGAAAACACTCGGTGGTCATCGAACATCATAATCGATATTCCAGAGTTTCATGGTGGTGCAGTCCTTGAGGATTTGTTGGATTGATTCGTGACAATAGAAGAATATATGGAGTTTATGAGTGTTCCAGAATCCAAGTAAGTTTCCGTGGCTTCGACCCGCTTTCGAGGACACGCAACCTTTGGTGGAATTAATTCAAGCTCTCTTGGTCCAAGCATGGAAAAGGGAAGCTTGAATCATGGGACAAACTCGAGAAACACATGTGCAAAGCTTTCATTCTATATAATTTTGAGCGTCTGTTGTTTCAAAAGTTCCAAAACATCCGATAAGGCTCGAGAACAGTTATAGACTACGCAACAGAATTTTACCAGATGCTGATGAGAATCGATATTCAAGATTCAGAAGATCAATTTGTGGCTCGCTTCTCGCAGGATTGCGTCCAGATCTGTAAAACATGTTACACCAGTTTGATCCATCGATGGTGGCAGAAGCAAAACAGAGAGCTCTGCTCGTGGAACATCAAGTAAAGCTAAGTGGCTCCAATTGGTCATCTTGAAATTCTCGACAAAGACTCGAAGCAAAGGAGCCTTCTACGTATTCAAGTCGTGATGCATGGTCTACCTTCCGAGTTTCACAAGCTCGTGACACTCTTCCGTTGGACAACACAGCGACCACGCGACCTTCTAGGCCCAATGCATTGTGCTGTTGCACTTGTGGAGGAACCGATCATCGACAAATAGCGTGTCCTACTCAAGGACACATGGGTTTGTTGGTTAATGAAATTACTGAGGATACAGAGCCAATTTATGACGGTGATATCGTGGAAGAAGAAGTGGTAACGGGCGATACGGGTCGCTATTGGTTTTGCGGCATAATTGTCTAGCACCGCCCAAACAAACAGAGGATTGGAGATGCTCAAGTATCTTTTAATCCATGTGCACAATTAATGGGAAAATCTATAGCTTCGTGATCGATTATGAGAGTTGTGCCAACCTAGTCTCAACTGAAGCAGTTTGGAAATTGAAGCTTCCTAAAGAGAATCATCCACAACCATATCGCCTCGCGTGGATGCAAGATGGGGTTGATGTTATCGTTTCAAAATAGGCGTTAGTGTGCTTCTCCGTTGGACCTGTGTACAAGGTGAGATTTACTGTGATGTTACAGACATGACCGTCGCCCATATGATCTTTGGTCGTCCTTGGGAATTCGATCGGGTCGTGACTCATGATGGCATGAGCAACACTTACTCTTTTGTTTTTCAAGGGCGTCGCTTAACTTTACATCCATCATACTCCATTCCTCAGCCGCCTCCAACGACATCTGACAGGCCGCAAGGAGAGGTAGCTTCTCCGAAACTTTTATTGGCTACTAAATACGAGGTCTTCTCTCATCTCCATGCAGGGGACATTTGTTTAGCGTTGGTTGCCAATGTTAATAACACAGTGTCTCTATCCACTGTACCTGCATACTTTATGTCTCTTCTTACAGAATTTGAAGACCTATTTCCAGGAGATTTGCCGACTGGGTTGCCTCCTCTAAGGGACATACAACATAACATTGACTTTGTTCCTAATGCTACAAAATGAGCCCACAAGAACATGAAGAACTTCGACGGCAAGTGGAAGAACTCATCGCCAAAGGATACATAGAGAGTATGAGTCCTTGTGCGGTTCCGACTCTCTTAATACCAAAAAAAGATGGATCGTGGAGAATGTGTGTCAATAGTCGCGCCATCAATAAAAATCACCATGAAGTACCGGTTTCTGATTCCGCAGCTCGATGATCTACTTGATCAAATCGGCAAGGCCTCAATCTTTACTAAGCTTCGTATCCAGCCTGAAGACAAATGAAAGACGGTGTTCAAAACGCGGGAAGGCTTTGTTGAGTGGTTGATAGTGGCTTTTGGCCTTTCCAATGCACCTAGTACGTTTATGCGCGTCATAAACCAAGCTCTTTGACCATTCATTAGAAAATTTGTTGTTGTTTATTTTGACGATATACTCATCTTCAATTTGTCCTTGGAGCAGCATTTGTAGCACCTTCGGTCTGTCTTGGATGTGTTGCGACGTTAGAAGCTTTTCATCGCCAAGAAGAAGTGTGAGTTTGGCTCTGTTCTTTCACAAAATGGTCGAGATGTAGCATTTTTAGTGAGAAATTAGCTGGAGCGCGAGGTCGTTATAGCACATACGATGTGGAATTCTATGCAATTGTTCAAGCTATTAAACATTAGCGTCATTACTTGTTCCACCAAGAGTTTATCTTATATAGGGATCATCTTGCTTTAAAGTATCTTGGGTGCCAAGAAAAAGTTTCGTCTCGACACGCGTCGTGGATTGCATATCTACAACAGTTTACATTCGTCATAAAGCATCAATCGGGAAAGCTCAACAAGGTAGCTGATACGTTGAGTCGTCGTTGGGGACTCTTATCAACCCTGCATGTCTCAATTCCTGGGTTTGATACGTTGAGTGACCTTTATTCGGTAGACCCTTTCTTTGCCGCATCTGGGAGATGACTTCCGTAGGTCCTGTTGATGATTATTTTGTAGTCGATGGTTTCTTGTTTTGTGGCAGCCGGTTGTGTGTCCCGGAAATTAGTCTATGGATCCAAAGTATAAAAGAACTTCATGACGAGGGGCATGTGGGATGTGACCGAACGTAGCAGTTGGTAATGGCTGACTACTTTTGGCCATCTTTAAGGAGGGACGTTGAACGGTTCGTTGCACGCTGTACAAAGTGCCAACAAGCCAAGGGTCATGCATCGAATGCTGGCATGTACTTACCCCTCCCAATCCCAACTCAACCTTGGACTGACATAAGTATGGATTTTGTACTTGGGTTACCTCGTACACAACGGGGACATGACTCGATTTTTGTTATGGTTGATCGGTTTTCTAAGATGGTTCATTTTATTATGTGTAAAAGACGACTGATGATGTTCAAGTTGCTTTGCTTTTCTTTCGAGAAATCGACAGGTTGCACGGCCTCCCCATGTCGATTTTCTCTGACAGGGATACAAGATTTCTGAGCCATTTTTGGAGATCGTTGTGGAAGATGTTGCATACTAGTCTCGATATGAGCTCCGGTTATCATCTACAAACGGACGGGCAAACGGAAGTGGTCAATCGTTTGTTGGGAAACATGTTGCGGAGCTTAGTAGGCAATAATATCAAGTCCTGGGATTCTATCCTGTGCCAGACAGAGTTCGCGCACAATCATGCTATGAATATATCCACGGGATTTTGTCCTTTTCAGATTGTGTATGGGCTCATTCCGAGGGGGCCGTTTAATCTATCCACTGTTTCAGATACTACACGTTTCTATGGTCAGACAGTGGACTTTGTAGAAGAGATTTCACGAGTACATGCGCAGAGCCGATCACAGTTAGCAGCAGTGTCTGCAAAGTACAAGGCGTCAGCAGACAAGGGACGACGTGAGGTGCAGTTTGCGGTTGGTGATCAAGTTTGGGCAGTGTTAACTAAAGACCGCATATCTTCTCATGAATACAACATGCTCAAACCAAGAAAAATCGGACCATTGGAGATACTTGAGAAGATTAATTCTAACGCGTATCGTTTACGTTTACCTGACCACATTCAAACTGAATATGTTTTTAACGTGAAGCATTTGTTCCATTACGTTGCTAAGGAAGACGGGAACCAAGATTCAGGGATGAATCTTTTCATACGGGGAGGGACCTGATGCAGAGCATCAAAGGATTCTTTAGTTGTTGGCTTTGGTATTAATTAGTTTTAAACGATAAAGACTTGTCATCTTTATCTAATGTTTTATTAATTTCCTTTTACTCGATAAGTTGGTGTTTGATGTTATCGATTAAATTTTCCTTTTCTTATTAGGAATTTGATTAGCTAAACCCTTTAAATATGTGTCTTACGTTGTTGAAGAATTTATCTCTTTTATCAATAAAATCAACTTTTGTTTTTCAAAGCTTCCTTTGAATAGATCAAATCCTTACTTCCGGGTATTCTTTGAGAACTCAACAGATTTAAGAAGATGATATTAAAGGGCATTCTTCGAATTCAACGTTAATCTCGTGTTTATCCTTGCTTCCGCTTCGTCAACTACTTGGGTATTGGTTAATAAGGTCAATAATTAGTGCTTGATTAGATTAGTCCTTGACTCGTGATGTCTATCTTCTATGTTTGTATAGGAATGAAAGTTGTAGGTGTTGTTCTTTAACAACGGGAGTGAAAGACATGTCTCGATGGAGAATTTTATTAAAATGAAACATGCAAATAAAGAGGATGAGGATTAGACCAAGATGCATCGTCAAATTTATTTTTTATTATCTTTTTCATATATGGTGCACATAACTGTTTGTGTAATAATTTACGCTATGTAGCTTTGTATGATTTTGATATTGTACCTTTAGTATAATTAGGGGCTACCTTGCATCCTGAACTACATGTGGGGCCTGTACTTCGGCTTTTGCTGTATTTTCTATTATATTGTAGCAATAAACTTTGTTTATAACTTGAGATGCCTAATTTTTATCTCATTGTGTTAAGACTGAGTTTGAAATTAGTCATGCCTAATTATTAGTGTGTTATAATATTATTATACCATTGATCACATGCTTCTCAATGCTTAATTCGACTCTCTTAATCTTTAACATTTTAAATTATCAATTTATATTTATAAAAGTAGATCATTGTACAATTTTATCATAGTCAAAATATTGACTATCTGAACTGCTCTAACTTTCATAAAGAAAAGAGGAGTCAAAAGTTATAGAGGGAATTTAACGCAATTTTGGTGGAATAAAAAATTCAAACATCAAAATGAAAACTAACAAGAGAAAAAGATATGAAAATCAATGAAAATCATGTTTCTTTCTAGCTTCTTCAAAAATTCCCATATGAATTTAGATCTCGGGCAAGTGTCTGCTCAATGTAGACTATGGAGGATGGACATCATGTTGCTGTTTTTCATTAGCATTTTTTACTATAGCAAAAATACAATCGTTATAAGGTAATGCCTCTAATTAATATTAACATATAACACTAACTTCATGTGAATAATAAGTAGATGAAGTGAAAAATGATATTTGACTTGCATAAAATTTGATTCAGTCTTGCATCTAAATAATATTTGAAAGATCAAAACTAAAAGAGTTATATTTTGATTATACGACACTATAACTTGAAGAAAGAAAGAGAGAAACACATATAATTTCAATTTAGCTGTTGGAAAGATGTTATATATTTACATTGTGCTTTAAATCCAATATATGTGAAAAGTTTTTTCATTACTCTCCGTCACCGTTTATGTTGGGAGAGCTACAATGTCTATGTTGGGGCTCTTTTTTTGTTCTCTACTTCTCTCTTTTCTTTTGATTCATGGCGAAGATGGTGAGTTGTGACCATAACCAATCATTATGTTCTTCTATTTATTGTTTAGTTTTTCGTTTAAATAAAATCCAATTATAAAATATATGAAATATCTATGATTTTGGGAAGAATCAGTAATCCTCATATATATTAAATCAAAGTACACTTAAGTGATTTTCGCTTACGTGTCATTCATATATCAGCTTTCAACATTAACGTTATAATTTGATTGGACGAAAAATTTGGAGTTTTAATTTAATTTTGATTTATTGAATTAATCTTTAAAATAAACAATTAAACCATGAACCATTTTAACTCACTTGCCAAACACTCTTCTTAAATCAACAATTTTAACTCAATTGCTAAACATTAGATTATTTAATTTGTACCATTTTTTATCCTTAAACTTATGAGTGGCAACAAAAATATATATATTTAAAATATGCTTTAAAAATATACACATTATTATTCAATAAAAATATATATGTTATACATTTTTTTTGCAATTTTTTTGTGATAATATAAATAAAAAAGTAATGCTGACCAATTTAATAATATAAATTATAAATATGATAATTACATAAAATTTTTCTTAATTTGTTTTGGACGAGATATTAAAAACATTATAATTACACTTTTAAGTTTTACATTTTTTTGAAATTTACATATTTAAATTATATTTAAACTTTTAAGTTTTATCTTTATTGTAATTTACATATTCATAATTATAAAAATATTAGATGATCATATCACTTTTTCGTTTGTTAGAGCCCGACTCCAAAAGGCATATAACTACTTTGAGAAATGTTATTTATGTCGACGTGATAATTATATCTACGATTAAATTTACGTAAATATTCTTATTCTGAATAGAGAAATTTTTTTATAAACTGAAATTTTATATCAGACGGTTAAAAAAATAGAGAAATTTTCAATTACATAGAAAAATATTATACATTGAGCATAGAGATTACAACTCTAGCTCAAAGATCAACAATCAATTGGAGAAGATCATTGTAATTTTGTAATTGCCAACAACTTTCGGAATATCAGCACCATTAAAGCCAATCTTTCCATATTACAAATCACCATCTTGATCCGAGTCCGCATGGAGAAGTCACCATGTATATAAGGTTTCTATTGTCTATCTCTCTAATAAGGAGTATTTGGATTTCTGTTTTTTTATTTTGCAATATATGTTGCTTTGTTAATTGATTTTAGATTTCAAGTCAAAGAAGAATATGAGAAGATTGATAAATTAAGGTCGGCGAAATAAAGTAATTATAGATTTAGGAAGAAACTTAAAAAGATGGCGTACAAACTTTTGGGAAGTTTTAAGTTGTTAATATGACTGGTAAAAATTACTGAATTAGCTGTTTTCATTTAGTATAATTCAATGAAATTTTAGACGTTAAAAAACATATAGTTTTACATTCATGCAAGGATTTTTTTCATCTTCAAATTTTTTTGAAAGGCTTCACAAGCATTTCTTTATCAAATTACTTCCCATCATTCGCAAATGCAGTTATCTTTATTTTTTAAAGATTAAGCTACTCAATGTTTTGAATCCAAAAAACTATTTCGCAAACATAACCAAATTCAAATATTTCAAATGATTCTTTTGATCGATATCGATAAATAATTTTAGTATTTTAGTTTCTTAAGATTTAACTTTATTATTTTTCTCCATAAGTTATACTTTAAATATTTAATTATGAAATAGTTGAATATAGTGTATCAATTTTTAATATAAAAATAAATAAGAATAAAGAAACTATTGCTATTGAACATACTAGGATGAGGATCCCTGCTAAGCGAGGATTACTATGTATATATGTTTTATATAGAATGAGATATCAAATGGTAAAAAATTAGAATGTGATATCAAATATTGAGAAAACTATACTAAGATTTGTTATGTGTCTAATGTTTATTTTGGAATGTGTAATTAGCTAATAAATTGATTGTATATTTGTGTCACATCTTTGTAAAACTACTACTTACCATCAATAATTCAATATATTGCACATGTTTATAGTATATATATTTGGATGAGCTAAGGAGATAACCTGTAAGCTATCATGAGAGAGTCGAGAACCTTTAATTATATCCTTTCATTTAGTAATATTTTAGATCTTAGTTTTATTATATGATATTTCTGATACATGTGGATTAGATTATATGCTATTTTCTTATAAATAGTGTAGTTTTAGTTTTTTCGTTTGACAATATTATTAGATTATTTATAGTTTAATTTGCTATGTTATAATATATATATATATATATATATATATATTATATAATATTATTTTTATTTAGAAAGTAAATAGATTGTTGTAGCACTTTTCTAGTATATTATACAATTTATTTTGAGGTTATTCATTTGCAATTACACTGGAAGTTGAGAGTAAACTATTTTAAAAAGAGTACATGGTGTAAATCAATCTACTTTCTTTCACGGAAAATTGAAAGCAACCGGACAGTGACACTTTAAGAAAACAATCGATTATGTAACATGGTAAGAGACATTCAATTTTTATAATTTTTTATGAAGAGATAATAACGAACACATTGCCAAAGAAAAAAATATATCTCGCATATCATAGGCAGATAATGTATGAGTGATATATGATTGATGTTTAATCATGAAGCAATTGAGAACATTATTGTTGCTAGTATAACAACTTAGCGTCTAAATTTTTAATCTAAATTGTCATACTAACTAAAAAAGACTACAAACTTAACAATGATTTAAGTTAAATTTGTAGTGTAGAATAATTATGTCACATATTGTTCATCTCTCTCATCCAAATGGCAGAGAAATCGGATTTTCTTTTTCATTTTGTGGACATATAAAATAACGCTAATTCCTCAATTTAAAAGTTAATTCTTTTTCTGAAATAACCATGAACATAATTATCTTTTTCATATTTAATTTTTATTAAAGATAAAAACAAAATAATCATTTTTAAAAATTTAAATAGTATTATATTTTTTCTATTATTGGCAGAAAATGTGGTCAAAATGTTAATAATAAAATAATAATATATCTTCCTTTTAGAAAGATATTCGTATGAGCAAAGATTTTTAAGGGCCAGCCAAAATAAAATAGCTAAAACAACCAAATTTAAAAACTTTCCCAGAAAATATGTTAAATCATTTTATTATGTCACTTCAGATACTTTCCATCCCAATTAATAAACCATCTAATACTATTAAATTTTCAATTAATTAAAATTTGTTTTTTCTTATGTTTGATAGAGAATTTTAAATATTTCAATAAATGTAACTTTTTTTGGTTTTTGGTACTAACAAAATAGTTCTTTTAGCCTTAAGATTATAAAAAATATATGACATGAATCAAGAAAAAAACACAACAATATTATTTTAGATGCCAGGAACTAACAAAGTCCTGGCTATAGATGAGCTTGAGATTTCACAACTCTGTTTATATACCTTTTCTATTTTTGTTTCATAAAAAGTTGACCAGGAGTTCTCCGTCTTATCACTCCATAAGTTGATTCAAGTGTTCTGAGTATCCTTCTGATTTCATGCTAAGCAACATCATCTGAACAATACCACTTATGCTTCGTTTTCTTCGCACTTTAATCATTTAGTCTACGTGTGATTGTGTTATATTTTTAAAGTTTATTTCATGATTAAGAGATGCATAAGGTATAATGAAATGCATATTTTTCTGCTAAGTAATTATTTTGTGAAGTTTTAATATTTTACAGAAATTATGTGTTAAATTTTTTTTCCTCATATTTTTTTTCCTTTTTCTAAAGTGTAAACTCTTCTTTTAGCATTGTAGTTTGTTTTAGTTTTTGTATATTGGCTTGAGTTAAGAAAGATGTTTGGTATGTAGATGAGAAAATAGAAGGGAAAAATGTTTGGATTATAGTTAATAAAATAATTTATAAAGTTTTCTATTTGCATCTAAGGTCTTGTCGACCGACTCAGTCACTACTTATCCCGCAAACTCGAGCACCATTAACAAAGACTCTTTATAATCAGAGTAAAGTTATTCCGATCGCCACCGCTCAGGAAAAGTGGAGTTAAAACACTTTCGACCGAAAGTAGTTTTTCTTCTGTCTTGGATTCAATGTCACTGTATGCAATACATGTTCTTGCTAAGCTCTTTGAGCTTCTTCATTCTCATCTTTTCGCTTTCTCCCACTATTTGCAAATCATTCGTTTCAAAAACCAATTAAGGTAATGACACATATCAAAGTGAAATATAATCGAAATAGATCAGAGCACGATTCAATTCACACTTTACAACCAAGATATGTCAAAAAACGGGCACAAATGTTCAATGGGTACATACTTTGGTGATATGTAATTCACACAAAGAGATGTTTGGATAAATTAATTCCGAAAACTAAGAATAGCTTTATCCAAACATAGAGATTGGCAAAAGAAAAGATAGAGATACTAAACTAAATAAGAAAGATCATGAGGTTGCCTAACACTATCCACATAGGCAAGGATAATGTGAACGAAAAAAGCGACAATAGCGAATGATAAACCAAAGAGAAGTAGAAAAACAACTACAACAGTTGAACCAAGCATTGAAACATAGACTCGTGCCTACTATATTTGACCAAAAAAAGAGATTATATTATCTGTTGACTAACCTCCATTAGCTTGGTGATTATCTGCACCTTTTCTCCCTATTATTCTCATTGAATGCTTCAAGAGCTTCTTTGTATTCTCATTCTTGCAAGTTGCGTAACCATACCAGATTAACATCTTAATCTTCAACAAACAAATTCTGAATACGGAATCTCGATATCAATGGATTTGATTATGTGTTTTCCCTTAACCTTTTTCTGAACTGAATGACATAATGGCTTTAACTCTTTGTTGACAGAATCAATCTTCTTCCTGAACAAACTAACTTCTTTCCTCATGGGTATCAACTAAACCTTCAACTTCTTGCTTTGCAAATATTTAAACCACTGTACTTCTTAGTCATCTACATAACATCATCCAAAAAGATGCAAAATGGTTCTTTTCATAAAAGGAAAGAGCTTTGATACACATAGAGCTCATCTTTAGCAAATGGGTTTTTCAATTAGTGCTATAATTTCGGGAACTTTCTAATGTAAGAAGCAAATGGTTCTTTCCACAAATGCTTAAATCCACATAGCTTATCTTTTAGCAGATAGGTTCAATTTTATATACAAATCTAGAAACTTTCACTACTTAGTAACTTTAATTCCTAAATGCAACACAAAAGTCCCAAACTTTTCTCCATAAATAGTACAAATCACAAAGGAATGTAACTGGTTTTTGTTCAGTGCAAATTGTCAGATCTTGAAATTTTCAGAACTTTAAGCCCTACACATGAATTAGAAACCTATAATTTACTATATAAAAACCCCCCAAAATCTTAATTTTTATATCTCATTTTTTATTTCTCTGTAAAAGATAATCAAAATTGAAGCACAATTCTAAAAAAGTTTATTTATGTTTTATGAAGATGATAAATATATATAGATACCTCACGGATCAAAGCAAGACGCTTGGTCTCCTCTTCCATACAACGAAGCAGAACTTGAAGTCTTTCTTTAGTCTCCATCTTCTTCTGGATCTCCTCTTCTTTCGCCGTAAAGGTCGATAAAGTCGTCCTCAATGTTGCAACATAGATCTCGGCTATAACTACTTCTCTTTCTGTAATTATTTTCTAAAGTTCATTATTCGGCTGCAGAAAATGGAGTATGGCGAGAGTTTTGGCTTGGGAGCTCTAATTCATAGCGGCGGCGGGTGTAGGTTTTGTGAGAGTGTGGGAATGTTTCCTTTTGGGCGAAGGGGTGGGTTTATATAGATGGGGACATTCATGCTGCCGTTGGTGGATGAGGAGATGAGGAGGCCTTAGAGTAATTGGCGTATTGAAGAGAGCAATTATGGGAGATTGTAACGGTGGGGGTGTTGAATCCGTGGGGAGTTGAAGAGAGAGGTAGAGGATCGAAGGAGCTAGAGTTTCTCTGCAAAGAGGCGGTATTGGAAATAGAGATGGAAATAATGGGTGAGAAGTTTGGGCCGCATGTAGCTAATGGTTCATGGGGCCCATACTGAGAGGGGAGTTGGGCATTTTGTCATGGTTGCTTCTAGCTTCTATTGAAGACAACGAGGCGTTCGATGCGGGCTAGGACAAAACGACATGGAGTTAGGAAGGAGATGGGACGATGTGTGAAGTTGACGTGGTAGGAAGGGATGACTTTGACTGTAGAGTTACATGGACAAGCTGAGAAGCCTCAAATAAGAGCTTTCAATTAGTTAGACTAGGGGATGATCCGCCCTACGGGCGGACGGAAGTTTTTTTTTTTTAATTTTTTAATTTTTATTTTTAACTCTGTTATTTATTAATCAGTAAAAGGATCTGGAGTCAGACAGAATCTCATTTGTTATACAATCAGGAACAAATCGATGAAAGGTATATAAACAATCTTCCATCCATTGGTGCTTTGCCAATCTGTCTGCAGGTGCATTCGAACTTCTTTGACACCATTGAAACTTAACTTCATCGTACCTTAGCGCCCAATTCTGTATATCTCTTACCCAATTTAAAACATGAAAGTTTTGGCTCCATCCTTGAATAAGCTGTACAACCATCTTACAATCGCCTTCAAAGATAATCTTTCGGTGTCCTTGAAACCATAGGTTCTGCAACGCCAGCAGAACACTTTGCAATTCTGCTTCAAGGGGTGAGTTGACATGTTTCCCTGTGGCTTGCGCACTAGAGATTATACATCCATCTTCATTCCTTAAAATCCAAGCTGCTGTTGACTTAATAATTTTTTTTTATTGAAAACCGGTTTAATATTTTTAAAATTAATAGAATATGAGAAGTGATTTTTTTTTAAAAAATTTTGGAAACTAACTTTTTGCCAATAATAAAACATTATTCCTATTTTGTTACCGTAGTATAAAATATTCATTTTATTTCTGAGTTTTCATAACTAAATATATTTTCTTGAACAAATTATATTTGCATTTAAATATAATTTCTTTTTTTCTAAATTTATTTAATTCAGTGATTTATATTTAGATAAAATATTCAGTGATTTATATTTAGATAATTTTTTTTTCTATATATATATATATAAATATAT
>OVAN01006117.1:0-21819 GCA_900406275.1 Anastatica hierochuntica | reverse complement strand
CATGACCAATCCTAGTTTACACATCATCGGATCCAATCAGGCCTTAAACAGTCTCCCACAGAACCTGAGCCAACCGTGATCAGTGACCGGGCTGCCTTTACATTCACTCCGAAAGACCGGGTGTCCGGAGCTAGGGCTTTCTTTTAACACCCGCCAGCCTTTGCTTACATAGCTCAACTGACGGACCGTTCCCCGCAGTCTGTTGCCCTCACCAAAGGACTCACCTAACGGGGGACAGTAGGCGTCTCCTGCCCTAGGAAAACGGCCCCGCTGAAAGAGACACCTCTGCCTACCGCCGCAGCGGTACTACACCAAGGCAAGGGGGAAAACACCACACGCTTCACGTTCCTGCAGTAGGCACCGCGCCCACTAGAGGAGACCATCCATTTCATTCTACTCCTAAGTCATTCCGCGTAATTCTCAAACAATGCCAAATTAGGCCTATTCCATTTTAGGACTTAGGTTATAACAGACTCTATCCTAGGCTCGACTTAGCGACCCACAAACAATCGCACTTAGGCGTATAGGACTTTATATATAGCAATACATATTGCATACACTTTTTCGTGCCGAGACTTATAGCTCGACACTGGCCGATACTCTAACCCTAGCCTAACGAAACTAGGAAGATAACGAGGGAAAGGAGGACGAGAACTCCTCACCTTGCCCTAATCGTCTGATGGCTGCCGAGGTTGATGACTTCTACTCCCAATTCCCGGACTTCTGCAGAATCCTCCGCGGTGTCCTGATCTCTCGGGCTTGACCCCTTGCCAACACCTTCCCTTCTATTACCCCAAGCAGCTCCTCCCTCGGAAGAGGATGAACCCTCAAAGGAAAACCGGTTAGTCCTCTAAATCGGGAATCCAGCCTAAAAAGAAAACTTGCTATTTATAGAATCCTGCTATAAATAGTAGCTATCCTAAAAGGAAACTTCCTCAAAAGGAAACTTTCCAAAAGTGGAAACTTTCTAAAAATGGAAATCTTCCATTTCAGGAAAGTTCCAAAGAATGGAAAGTTTCAAGAGTCAGGAGCTTACCGAGGTGGAAGACTCCTGAGCTGCGTCTTCCGGGTTCTGGTCTCCCTCTCCAGCACCGGTTCCCGAAGACCCTGCCTGTCAGACACTCACTCTCCATGTGTCCGGTTTCACCGCACTTGAAGCAAGTGCCTTCTTCGCGGCTCTGAGCGGCTCAACTGCTTCTACCGGTTCATCTCTAGACCGCTTCTGGGAACCTTTCGCTTTGGCTTCCCAACATTGATGCATGGTAGATCCGCATAATACTGCAACTCCATCCCCCGGTCTAGCCATTCCGGTTTGCTTCACTAAGCCGGTTATCTCCCCGGTTTGGTTCACCCCTCCGGTTTGATCTCCTGTTCCGGTTTCCTTTCCAGTTTGGTTTTCTGCCCCGGTTTTCTCAGACCCGGTACCCGGTTCGATTTTCTATTCAGTTCACTTTTCTCCACCGGTTTTCTCCGGTTCGGTTTCGGGTGTGGGTCCCACGGTTTTCTTCTCCTCCATGCCACCCAAAACCCTAGGGTTCCCACCTAGCTTGCTCTGCAAGCTTTCGCCGCCACCTAGGGTTTTCCCAAAACCCGAGCCTCCACGAGCCCCTCCGACTCTGCTCGAGCCACCACCGTCACTCGACATCACCTCTCGGGTTGCTACCCCGCCTCCGGAGTCACCGATCACCGCCGCAACACCACCACGAGCCGCGATCACGCCGCTCTTCACCTCACACCTCTCGGATCGCGGCTGCTCCTCCGTGATCGCCATGGTTCCGCCTCCCTCCGATGCCACATCATCTCTTCCGGCCGCCACGATGCTCCCTCCGGTTTCACCAGCCTTTTCCGACGTCAAAACCTCCTCGATCCGACCCTTCATCTTCTCGGATACGATCTCCGCCACCACCACCACGCCTGGTTCGGTTCCTCCGGCCATTCTCCTCCACCGTGGCGTGCAACTCTCCCACGCCCAGCTCTCCTCCACGGCGGCGCACCGCTGCTCCTTCCCCATCTCCTTCTCGTCTCATCATCTTCTCTTCTTTTTTTTCTTTTGAGTTTGAGTGTGACGAGAGAGAAGGAGAGAGCTCGAGTGTTTTAGGGTTAGGCTAGGGTTTCGGGTCGGGTTAGCTGGTCTAGGGCCGGGTTTGGGTTAGCGGGCTTAGGCTTGGGCCGGGTATTACACAATGTCTCTATTTTATTAAATCATTTCGCCTCTTTGATGTGTACTAATAAGGTTAAATGTTTTCTGTCTCAAACACAACATCCAAAAAAGTGTTTTCTTCTTCAAAAGTCACAACGTACACAATATAACATAAGCAACAAACCATACTTACATTAACCACAAGCCATAAAAAGAGTTCGATACAAACTTTCAATTTCTTACATTAGACACTCATCCTCAAACTAGACTTAACACAAACATAAGACACTCATCCTAATAGTTTAATGCATCCCACCATGATCATACATTCAACTATTGTGGTAGCCATCATCTTCTTCATATTAGCCTTAGATTCAACCAGCACATCTTCTACTGTTTCATATATCTTTTTCTCAATCTCCATTTGAACCTTCTCAAACACCATCTTCTCAACTTCTTTACTCTCATTTTTAATCCCCTTCAGGTCCAGCTCCAATCTTGCAATTTTCAATCGCAATGTCTCACACTCATTTAGCAAGGCCTCATCAACCCATTTGAATGTGTGGTTATCGTTCTTGGGCTACAAAAAAAATCACCCATCAACATCAATTACATTGATGATGACAATTCATATACAAAAAATAAACATGACATTTTGAATTTACCTGATTATCAGCAGCATACGAACAACGGAAGTATTTTCCGTATGGATTTTGCTCAGATTTAGATGTTAATGGCATCACTCGTTCCCCACACGAACATGACTTTGGAACACCCACGACTCTTCCTCGTGAATGAGAGCTTGATGATCCACTTGATGCACCAGTTACACCACTCATCTCCACAAGCCACTTCAAATCTGCAAGTCTCAAAATTGTTAGAACAAAACGACGAGATACAAATTTCTCAACACGAAAATTAGCTTTTAGAGTATGAAATACGAAAAGAAAAGTTCGATTTTCGAACCCTAAAAGTAGCCTTACATTCGATTCTGGAGATTAACAATCGTATTGTGATTTTTGGGATTTAGGGTTCTTGATGTTTTGAGAAAGAGAAGAGAGTTTAATTGGGTCAGGTGTTGAGACACGCGGTTTTGCAACTCTAGTTTGGCCTCAAGCTTTCGCGGTATAGTGTTTGGTTAAGCACATAAACCATTAAAACGACATCAATGGGTTAATAGGTTTCAAACTATTTATTTGGGGAGATTTAAATCTAAACTTTCATTTGAGGGATAAATAGAACGAGAATTTAGTTTGAACCGCATCTGGTGCTATATCATAATTCTCGTGGGGAAATAGATTGTCTTCCCTATATTTTCAAATTCTTGTCCAAATCCTCGTTAATAACAAATTAGCAATGTGTCGACTTCTCTTAATTAATAAAATTTTGCACGAATAGCTTTCCTAGGGTTTTGCCAATGTTAGCTCGTGACGATGCCAGAAATAGTCGAAACTTGTGACGGGAGAACAAAAGAGATGGTTTACGAGGAGGACGGGATCAGTTCTTTGCCCAACGATTTGCTTACACATATACTTATGCATATCCCGACCAAAGAAGCAGTAGCCACCATGATCTTGTCTAAACAGTGACGTTTTGTCTGAACAATGGTGCCTACACTTGAGTTCGAAGAAAAATAAAACAACAACAATGATGATGATGATAATGATGGTGAGAGTGAGAGCAAAAAGAGCGTTCATGGTCTCTTAACAAGTCACTAGAACTTCACAAAGCACCCGTCTTAAATTCTCCTATATATTAAATCAAAATACACTTAAGTGAATTTGGTTATGTGTCATTCATATAAGAGTTTTCAACATTAACCTTATAATTGATTGGTTGAAAGATTTAGAATTATAATTTAGTTTTGATTTATTTAATTCATCTCTAAATAAACAAATAACCATGAACCATTTTAACTAACTTGCCAAATATTCTTTAATATCAACAATTACTAACCCAATTGCTAAACATTAAATTATTCAATTTATATCAATTTGGATCTTACTATAAATATACATTTAAAATATACATGAAAATATACCTAAACAATATACACATTTCGATCTTACCATAAATATACATTTAAATTTATACACTTAGACGTTTTCCTACATTATAGAATGAACCTAATAGAATATATAAATTAAAAAAATATATACATTATAAATAAAAAAATTGTTATATACATTATAAAATGTGTGAGTTTAAGTAATAATTTTTATTTAAATTACGTATTTAAATTTATTGAATTTTTTTATACTATTGAATCATTTAAAATGACTATATTTTTACAGACTATTACTAGATATTAATAAATGAATTTTCTTATACTATTGAATCATTTAAAAGGACTATATTTTTATAAAATATTAGTAGATATTAATAATTTTTAAAAATAGAATGTAAATAGAAATATTTGTGTTAATATGTTATGTATGTTACAGAATGTGTGTGTTTAAGTAATATATTTTTTATAAGATTACATATTTCGTTCCTATTAAAATTTTCACAGGTTACTCACATCTGTTAAACAAATATTTTTATAATGTTATAAAAGCCAATTGGTGTATAAAGTTGTATATAGAAATGACTTAAAAAGACAATTTAAATTTAACCTACAATCAAAATTTCTGAAAATTCGGTTAATACAAATGGAAAATGGTAATTAATAACGAAATAATTAAGGAAATATTATTTAATTTGCCTTGACTACTAAAATTATTGATATGTATAAATATGAGTGATTGTAATAGTAACAAAAATACATGTTTGATTTTCTCCACTAACAAACTAAGAAAAAAGAAACCGATATCTTTGCTAAAAATTGATTTCGTCAATGATCTCAACCATTTCTACGGAGTAGCTAGAGCATAAACGTGAATTTTTTTTTGTGTTTCGCGTCAATATTCTTCATCTGGTGAAACTCTCAAGGCTATTTTAACTGATCAAAAGATATTTTCAAAGGTCGATATTTTTGTATATAACTCTCTGTAACTTGCATGCATTACTCCGCACGTAACTCTTTGTTTACATATATAATTCTTTGATCCATGTTAAGCGAACAACTATATAGGAGGATATTTTATAATATCCTCCTATGAGTAATATTTCCTTGATACTTTTACATATAATATATTTTATCATTTACATATCATAGAATTATAATTAAAAATTACTTCAAGCTAAGTAGTTTAATTGTTCCATGTGATTTTTTTCTTTTCATATAAACCAATAAAAAGTCCCATTTTGATTTTATATTTATATAAGGTTGAATACAAAAAAAATAAGAAAGAAGAAGAAGATGGTGATCAAGTTGAGGAATCAGAGGGAGACAAATGATTAGCTTTGATGGTTATTAGTCTTGTATGCATCATTTTTTATCTCTTACATTGGTAGTTTCATCAAAATTTACTAACTAAAATTTTATGTTAAACATGTTTTTGAGTTAATTCACATGAGAATGATGTTAATCGGTTCTTTTAATTATAGTCTATTTATAAAATATTGTTAATTGAGTTGGTTGGATAAATTACATAAGTAGATGCATAATCATCTTATATCGTTTTATTTAAGAAAATAAAAAATATATAAAATATATATTTTAAAGACTTGAAAAGCACCGCAAATAAATCTACTTAGACGGGAAAACGAGGAAACCATACGATATGGTGTTGTCTAGATAGAGCTATGGCGAACTCTCGTTGGTTGGCCAACTATCCATCCTCACTCGGTTAATTTCTCCCCTTTGAAAGATCGGATCATCGTCCGCTTCTCATCCATTCGTCTCAAACAATCGACACAAGACGAGGACGATTTGCTTATGACCCAAAACTCGTTGAATATGATGGCTTCAGAGAAACGGTATCGTCAAATTGGCACCTAAGCTCGATACAATCATCAAGTCTATCGACTAAGCTTCAAAAAAACGCGAAGTGTCATCTCTCGGTGGCGACGGCAAAACAACGCCCAAGTTCGAATAGGCGTCCTGAAAAAGGAACTTGACCATGCACAAACTGTTGGCGCAACCACACACTCTATCTCGGCTTTAAAACAAGATTTGTGTAGAGCTTATAAGGACGAGGAGCACTACTGGAAACTAAAAAGCAGGAATCAGTGGCTAAATAAAGGTGATCGTAATAGTAAGTTCTTTTTTGCTTCAACTAAAACTAGACTTGCTAGGAACCGTATTTTAGCCATCGAAGATGCTCAGGGAAATATCTACCGTGGAGATACTGACGTCGGACTGGCCGCAAGCACATATTTTTCAAGTCTCTTTACTTCCACTATTCAGAATGATTATGATCGCCTTAAAGCTGGTGCTTTCCGAGATTTATCTGTCCGGGTCACTTCTGAAATAAATGCGAAGCTCACAAGCTGGGTTATTGAAGATGAAGTTAAGCAAGCAGTCTTCCAAATTGGCGCCACTCGTGCTCCCGGCCCGGATGGATATACATGTTCTTTTTTCCAGCAATTTTAGCCTATAATTAAAGAAGATGTGCTAGTCTTGGTGCATGATTTTTTTGAACGGGGAATAATGCCGGCCAACAATAATCACACCAACTTATTTCTCCTCCCAAATATTGAAATACCGAAGACCATGGCAGATTTTTGACCAATAGGTTTATGTAATGTCTCATACAAAATCATCTCCAAAGTTCTGGTCAACCGTTTAAAGAGCCACCTGCCTAGTCTCATATCGGAGAATCAAGCATCTTTCATTCTTGGAAGACAGAGTGTGGATAACATCATTGTAGCTCATGAGTTACTACATTCTTTAAAATCACGAAAGCGCTGGGCTAACTCGTACATGGCAGTTAAAACAGATATCTCAAAGACCTATGATTGGGTTGAATGGCGTTTTCTGCGTGATGCTATGAATTCTATGGGTTTCGATGCAAAGTGGATTTCTTTGATAATGACTTGTGTGGAATCCATCTCCTTTTCAGTCCTTATAAATGGGTCACCCCAAGGTCACATTCCTACACGAGGAATCCGTCAAGGCGATCCCCTCTCACCATATTTGTTCATAATTTGCGCTGAGGTTCTTACTCATTTGTTTCAACGAGCAGCTGTGGAAAACAAAATTAAAGGTATGAAAATTAGTAACATTGGGCCCACAATGCATAATCTGTTCTTTGCAGATGATGCAATTTTCTTCTGTCATGCTCATCCACGATCTGCGAGGACAATAATGCAAATCCTGGAAACATATGAGCAACTGTCTGGCCAAGCTATTAACCTTCACAAGTCGGCAATAACTTTTGGATCACGGGTTAGAAACGCTGTTAAGACCAATCTCCGAAGAATACTCAATATCCATAATGATGGGGGGCATGGTAACTATTTGGGGTTACCAGAACAAATAGGAAGGCGGAAAAAGAAGTCTTTCAACACATTGTTGAAAAAGTTAAACTCATAATGGAAAGTTGGTCCAACAGATTCCTCTCAGACGCGGGTAAAGAAATCCTTCTTAAAACAATTGCTTTAGCTCTTCCGGTGTATACCAGGAATGTTTTCAAGTTGCCTATTGGTATTTGTGAGGAGATTGAGCGTATCATCTTTAGATATTGGTGGAGCAAAAATAGTGGTAGAAGGTCAATGCACTGGTGATGCAGCGGAAGGTAAGATAAATAGGGTTTGAGAGTCCTCCTCTCTCGGCTTAACAAGCTCGCAGGGTTTGAGAATACTCTTCTCAGTAGTTCATAGAAACCTCTTTAGAAAAACTTCTTTTAATTAATCAAATCATAAACTGAATACAACTATAGGCCTAAAGAGCCTATTTATAAGAAAACTAAATAACCCTAAAATCTATTTAAAATCTGTATAGATAATCCCAAAAACCTAGATAAATACTAAAACAATAAAAGAAGAGATTATCTTATAAATAAAATAAATAATAAAGTAAATCAAGATATTTGGAATATATTCAAATATCTCTCTGCATCATTCTCTCCAGGTTGGAGAAGATTCGTCCTCGAATCTTGGTCGTGCGTTTTGTCAGATCCCCACCGTCCAAGAAAGATTCTTCCTCGAATCTTCAATATAATTTGCAGGAATTTTGCGCATTCTGGATTCTGCAGAAAATTTTTTGAAACTTGATTCTGCACGATTTTTGCACGGATCAGTTTGCTCATAAAATTTTCAGAAAACTTTGTACGTCTAAATTTTGCACGAATTGTATTTTCTTCAGAATCTCGAACTCGCTCGGATTTTGCATGATTTTGCACGGCCCAATGTTTTCAAAGCATCTTCTGGGAAGATGAAATCAACAATCATAACGTCTTCTTCATAAACATCATAGATTGGATTATTGTCTGAGATCGGGTTGACAACGACGCGGCCAGCAGGATTGAGCACCGATTGAGCTTCGATGGGCAAGGCAGCGGCAGAATTAGGATTGAGCTGCTGCTGTCGCAGGTTAAAGGCTACCAAAGCAGCTTGCACTCCTTGTTCAATCCCCAATGAACGGCTTGTTGAATTGAAGCAGCCAAGTTTTTTGTATCTCAGAAAAAATTTGGTGTAATTTGTGTGTTGCCATCGGAACACGGGATCCTAAGAAATTTGAAAATTAATTCAAAAATTCAAGGCTCTGATACCAACTGATGCAGCGGAAGGTAAAATAAATAGGGTTTGAGAGTCCTCCTCTCTCGGCTTAACAAGCTCGCAGGGTTTGAGAATACTCTTCTCAGTAGTTCATAGAAACCTCTTTAGGAAAACTCCTTTTAATTAATCAAATCATAAACTGAATACAACCATAGGCCTAAAGAGCCTATTTATAAGAAAACTAAATAACCCTAAAATCTATTTAAAATCTTTATAGATAATCCCAAAAACCTAGATAAACACTAAAACAATAAAAGAAGAGATTATCTTATAAATAAAATAAATAATAGAGTAAATCAAGATATTTGGAATATATCCAAATATCTCTTTGCATCAACTGATACTCTTAAAAAAGATTAAGTGTGTCTAAAAAAGACGGAGGCCTAGGGTTTCGAGATATAGAGAACTTCAACACAGCTCTTTTGGCAAAACAGATATGGCGCATTGTTGAAAACCCGACAAGCCTTGCTGCCAGAGTACTCAAAGGACGTTATTTTCCTACCTCTTCTATCCTACACGCTACTCCAGGTAACAAACCATCTTTTATATGGAAATCTCTAATGATAGGAAAAGATTTGATCTGCCGAGGTTTACGTATAAATATTGGAGACGGTATGCAAACAAATATCTGGGAAGATAACTGGCTCCCTCTTCAACATCCACGACCCCCTCAACGACTGATAGGCCCCATTTTGCCGCTACACCCTGTCTCACAACTGTTTGATGACGCTAGTCAGTGGGATAAGGATAAGCTTCAAATGATGTTTTCACCGAAAGATGTGAATCATATTTAATCCATATATCTATGCTCGCGCAAACCTCCAGATCGTCTTGGATGGCATTACAACCAAAATGGTTTGTATACAGTCAAGTCTGGCTATTGGCTGGCCAGACACTTTGGAAATGAGTCGGTACCTATTGATCCACCCTCTGGGAACCCAGCAATAAAGTCGGCTGTGTGGAAATTGCGTATCACACCCAAAATAAAACATTTCATGTGGCGATGTCTCTCGAATGCACTATCAATTGGGTCTTGTCTTTTGTATCGGGGCATCGTGACAGATGGGATTTGTCGAAGATGCTGCATGGCTGAAGAAGATACCAACCATCTTTTCGGGCATTGGTATCCCTCAGCTACAAGACCCGATGAGCACGTTTAAGTGGAAGGTATCTCTTTTACTTGAATACTACAATAATTGTACGTCAGCAGGATATCAACGACATTTGCCTTTCTGGATACTTTGGAGGCTTTGGAAGAGTAGAAACATAATTACTTTCCAACGACGTCACTAGGAGTGGTATCAAGATCTACAACATGCGAAAGATGATGCATTGGAGTGTACTACTAGTGAGTCGTACGATCACACAAGGATTTGGCGACAACAAATGACATCGCATTGGCGACGACCACCCATGAATTTTGTCAAGTGTAATTATGATGGTTCCCGAAATGCTTTAGGCATATCGAAAACAGGTTGGATTATCCGAGATGGAAATGGAAACTACATTTGCGTGGGTACCACAAAAGGGAAACCTTCTAGGGATTCTGTTGAAGTGGAAATGCAAGCTTTACTTGTGGCGATGCAGCAAGTCTGGATACGAGGATATCAACACTGTATATTCGAAGGTGATAATAAAACTCTGGTTCACATCCTCCAAGGCCAACAAACCCATTTTGGTCTGCTAAATTTACTCCAGGATATTGATTCATGGCGAGAACGATTCAATCAAATTTCTTTCACCTGGATACCAAGAGCGTCTAATCAAGCTACAAATAAGATAGCAAAGAAGCCTCTACGACAAATCTCCTCCATATGTTTTAACCTTATTCCTTTTGTTCTAGATAACATTTTGTACAACGATTTACATAACTTTTAGATCAATAAAGACGTTAGAAAAAAAATAAAAAATATATTTGAATTATAAAATAGTTTAAACCCAAAATCATCTTATATCAAATTTTAAAAATTATAGATAATATAATGTTAAATATTTAATGTTACAAATAAATAAAATTATGGAATTTTTCATGATGAAAAACTTTATAGAAAGTTAATATATACATTTAGGAGAAAATTATTCTTTGTTTAAAATAAAAAGAATTCATATTAAAAACTATAAATATTATTAATTCATATTGACTGTTTTTCTAAATCCACTATATATGGCACACAATTTTTTTAGTATACATTAATTAATATTGATTCTTACATGGAAAATAATATAACTCAAAATCTTACATATCATCGTATTTACACGGAATTCAATCTTACATGCTCTACATTATATTATCGATATTTTTTGGAAATAAATCACATTTAAATTATTATAAATGAAGAATATATTTTATTATGATAAGTAAACATAACAAAATATCACCTCAATCCTTACTATAATATTTTTACAAAAGGATGGACGTCCGAACGAGCGTTCATGTATCCGTTAGAGTTTGATCGGATTAATTCGGGTTACGAGTTTTCGGGATTAGATGTTTAAGTTTTTCGGGTATCTATACATTTCGATTCAGGTTCAATTCATATCGTTGTAGGTTTGATATCCATTTATACTATGTCTGGAAAATTCCAAATATACCTAAAAAATCTCAACAATCCAACCTTTTCGGATAATCTGGGTATTTCAGGTATTTTAGATTTTTTATATATTATATCTAAAATAACTAATATAATTAAATTTATATTAGTAAGTTAGGTACTTTTGGGAACTCAATTTGTGTCGAGATCGGTTCCGGTTTTTTGAGTATTGAAGTTTTGTATCCATGTGGATATTTTGTTAATTACGATTCAGATTTGGTTTCACTTTTTTGGGTCGGATTCGCTTTGATTCTTCAATCCAAATATTTTATTCAACCCTACTTACACCCGCGAATTCGCGGCACCACCTAGTTTTAAGTAATTAAGTGCCCCCAAGTCTTTTTTCAGCTGTATAATTGCAGAAGCATCATCACTCGCAACTACAATATCATCAACATAGCCCAATAAAACGAAACAGTTTGTATCAGTCTTCTTGATAAAGAAGCATCATCTGAATTTGATTTCCGAAATCCCAATTCCTTTAATATGAAGCTAAACTGTAGAAACCATTAGCGAGATGGTTTTTTCAAATTCTATAAAGTGATTTTTGTAACTTTGAAGCTGCACGTAAATCTATTTATCGAGGTCACCATTGAGAAAGGCATTAGATATATCATACTGATGTAGACACCAATTTTTTGCACCAGAAACTGCAAGTAATGTTTTCATTGTATTCATCTTAGCAACGAGTGAAAAAGTATTTATGAAGTATTCACTAGCATCTAAAAGTTGAAGACAAAGAGAAGATGATGGAGGAGTTGAAAGCGATTCCTAGGGTTTCACTAGCATCTAAGCTTTTGTTCAAACCCTAAAAGTATAAGCAATTAAAACAATGCCAAAACTATGAAAGAGATGAATGCACTTTGTCTTATTGATTAACAACGATCTATATACTAGAGACACAAACTTGCATAACACTTTAACCTAGTGGACCTTTACTATACAACCGAGGCCTAATAGTGTTGACCTAGCCCAATGCTCCCCCATAAGTGGGAGCATGAGGATTCGAAATGTCCAACTTGGATACTATATTGTCAAATTGTTGTCGACCAAGAGCTTTCGTCAAGATGTCTGCTAATTGGTCTTTTGTCCGAACATGTGCTGTCAAAATTATCCCATCCTGAATAGCATTGCGAACCGCATGACAATCATCCTCTATATGTTTTGTACGCATGTGAAAAACCGGATTAGACGCAATATGAATGGCCGCCTGACTATTACAAAACAGTTTGGTCGGTTCGAGTTGTGGAACACCTAAGTCGTTGAAAAGGTCCCTTAACCAAATGATTTCATCAGTAACTTTTCGCATAGCTCTGTTTTCAGCTTCAGCCGATGAGCGGGAGACCGTCTTTTGTTTCTTGGTCTTCCAAGATATAGGTGATCCACCAAGAAACGTGATGTACGAGCTCAAAGATTTCCGAGTCAAAGGACATGCAACCCAATCTGAATCACAGTAAGCAGTCAAGCGAAGATCCGAGTCAGAGCAAAGAAGAATACCTTGTCCGGGTGATCCTTTGAGAAAGTGAACCACTCGTAAGGCGGCGTCCCAATGTCCTTCTCTGGGATGTTGCATATTGTGATAAAACATGGACTGCATATGTAAGTTCCGGACGTGTCGTCAGGAGATAAATTAAATGCCCGATCAAGCGTCGATAACAAGCTGGATTGGCGAGTAAAGGACTTTCATCCAAAGCTAGACGGTGATGTTGCTCCATTGGTGTTGCAGCGGGTTTTGCACCAAGCAAGCCAGATTCAGCAATGATATCCAACGTGTACTTTCTTTGTGAGACAAAGATTCCTTCATCGTTCCGAGCAAGTTCTAAACCAAGAAAATACTTTGCTTTTCCCAAGTCCTTCATATGAAAGCAAGAGGCCAAGTATTCTTTAAACTTAGATAGTGTCAGAATATCATTCTCACAAACCAATATGTCATCGACATAAACCAGAACCCGAAGCTCAATCTCTTCGCGGGTTAGCGTGAACAAAGAGTAATCGGCATAAGATTGAGTAAAACCAGTCAGTGCCTCAGTTAGCTTTGCAAACCAACATCGCGGTGCTTGCTTAAGTCTATATAAAGATTTGTGTAAGCGACACACCTTAGTAGGATCAGAATGGCGAAAGCCAAGCGGAAACTTCATATACACCTCTTCTTCAAGATCCCCATGTAAAAATGCGTTATGAACGTCCATCTGAAACACTTCCCATTTCTTTGCAGCTACAGTGCCTAAGAGGCTACGTACAGTGGACATCTTGGCCACGGGAGCAAAGGTTTCATCAAAATCTTTGCCTTCGACTTGATCATTACTGAGAACCACTTATCTTGCCATGTAACGTTCAATTGATCCATCGGCATTGTATTTGATCTTAAAAATCCATTTGTTGCCAAGAGCCTCTTTTCCCGGAGGTAAATCCACAATAATCCAAGTACCTCGTTCCTCCAAAGCATCTACTTCAAAAGTCATGGCTCCGTTCCAAACATCATCTTCCATAATCTCTTTATAGCTTTTAGGTTCCTTTCCCGCAATGATTGCTGCGAGAAAAGCTTGATGGCCGGAAGAGAACATATCATCGTTAATGAAAAAATCAAGAGGGTACGGAGTAGTACCTGGGATCGTTGGCGAAGACTCTGGTGTGGAGCTAGTGTTGTCATGAGTGGGGATGGGTGTATTATCTTGTGATGTTGCATTGTACAGAACATGATCCTGTAACTTTGAAGGTAGATTACGTGGGCGTTGTCCTCGGCGTGGTTCCTCATGCATAGTGTTTGCAGTTTTAGTCGGAGAGATCGCGGCCATGGGAGGAGATTTTGTAGTTGTCACAGGTGTCGAGTTCAACGGTAAAGCGGAAGGTTGATCGGTAACAAGATTAGGAGCCGCTCGATCATGAACTGGTTTCGGTTGGGTTATTATAGGCTGATCAGAAATCCCCCTGTCGTCAACTGCCTCATTGTGTTGTTGCTCATGAACCTCATCTAAAAAATCCCAATCATCATTCGCGTAAGCTAGAGACGAGGTTGTCAGACACAAAGCAACATGAGGAGAAGTGTTGATGGCCTTAAACGGGAACACATCCTCTTCAAAAATAACATCACGTGATACAAGAAACTCTTTGGTCACAATATCATAAATGTTCCAGCCTTTTTCCCCAAAAGGATACCCAACGAAAATGCAATGGCGACTTCTCGAACTGAACTTATCCTTGTTGCGAGATTGCACGTGAGCATAGCATGAGGAGCCGAAAACACGGAGATCATCATAAGTTGGTGGTCGCTTAAATAACAACTCATACGGTGTTTTACCATCATGGATTTGCGTCGTAGTGCGGTTGATCAAATGAGCAGCTGTGAGAATGGCTTTACCCCAAAATCTTATTGGTAAATGAACTTGAAATAGTGGGGATCATGCGACATTGAGGATATGTTTGTGCTTGCGTTCAACTCGTCCGTTCTGTTGCGGTGTACCCACGCAAGAAGTTTGATGAACAATTCCGTGTTGTCTAAAGAACGGGGCGAGACATGTAAATTCAGTTCTGTTGTCGCTACGAACCATCTTTACTGACTTATCAAACTGTTTTTCTGTGTAAGCGCAAAAATTCATTAGCACTTGTTTTACTTCCGATTTTTCTAGGAGAAGATGTAACCAAACAGAGCGTGAGTAATCATCTACGATCGTCAAAAAATAAGCTGCTCCACAAGACGAAGGAACGCGATAAGGTCCCCAAAGATCCACATGGATTAAATCAAAACAATTCGAAGTCTTATTAATACTGTTTGGAAATACCGAACGAGTCTACTTAGCTCGAAAACAAACATCGCAAGAACTAGAAGTAGATGATTTTAAAGTCGAAGAGAAAGGTAAACTTGACATGACCGAAAAAGCAGGATGTTCCAACCGCTGATGCCACAAAGCCTCATCCGAAACCGCAGTGACTTTGTTAACCCGGGCCGTTGCCACATCCATAAGATAATACACACCATCCCGTTCTTCACCGGCTCCAATCAGGGTCTTCGAAAAACGGTCCTATAAAACACATAAAGTGTTAGTGAAAAGTGCAAAACAATTCTTCAATTGCTTCAACAGTTTCGAAACCGAGATGAGAGAGCAATTAAGATTAGGAACGTATAAAACGTTATAAAGAATGACACTATCAGTGAGACAAAAGATGACCATGCTTGTAGATATCGTTTTACTTCCATCGGCAAATCCAATAGAGCAAGGCGTTGTATCCGGTAGAAGAAACATGTTTGATGGGATGTATGCCATCTTCAATCCTTACGGAACCAAGTTTGAAGTTGTTTGCACACAGTGATGAACCTAAGCTAGAAGATTTATAGGCTAGTTGGAAAACCAATGTATCTTACAATACCAAAACCTAAAATTACATATGTTGTACACAAGCTATGTCAGTTTACATCTACTCAAAATAATAACATCTCAATGGAGCTCATAAAGTACCAACTTGTGAGATCACTGAATGAGTTACATGTTCCTCAAACCAAACTCGTGCCGTTCTTTTGTGATTCAACCGTAGCCAGGAACATTGACAATATTCTTGTTTTCCATAAAAGAACAAAGAACATTGAGAATGGTTGCCACAAATCAAGAGGGAAGATAGAAAGTGAACTTCTCAGAACAATGCATGTGCACACATACAATCAGATTGTTGATTTGCTCACAGACCTATGTTTCCTGCATTGTTCAAGGATCTTATTAGCAAAATGAAAAAAATAGTGTTAACATTTGGTTTAGTGAAAACCGGTATATGTATTGTTGGTTATCTCAGTTAGATAAACCTAAGAATGAGCCTATATAGGTTCATTTAATGTAAGAAGAAACGTTGAAGTCAATAAGAGAAAATACTACTTATTTTGGCTTGTTTTTCTTCTTTTCATTGCTCCCAAAAACACTAACATCATCTCTAGAAATGACAAAACGAAATGCTACATCACAAGCATATCGATCGGAAAGTCCAAATTACCATCACTGCTAGGCGAAAAAAGAACTTTGTAAGGAATATTATGAAATTTTGGTTGAGCTGATTTTCTCTAACTCAAAATAATTGTCAAATTTTTCCTCTTCTCTTTATTTTTTTGCCAAGGATAAGAACTCTACTCCTTGTAAACCTCTATTATTAAATGATAATTTACATTTTATTATAAAAAAAGTTAGTGCATGAAAGCGAAGAGCTTACAATAGAGAACACAAACACTGTTACACATGTGTTCAGAGCCCTGCTTAATGTTTACTAAAAAAGGCATTTGCTTCAGGTCCCAAGTAATATATAAAATTTAGGACACTCATTCTACAAAAGTGTGTTTTGGTGTAGTGGTTATAGACTGTAATTTTACATGACTGAATGTTAACTAGTCTAACATAATCACTTCTACAATATTCTCTAACCATCATCAATTTTTTATGTCCCTAAAATAAAACATAAATCAATCTTCAATAATTTTTCAAAGAAGTTCTTAGATTCATTGTCGAAGAAAAAGAATGGAGCAGTTCTTTTCTCCATTGATTAAAGGATGAAACATATTTGGTTGAAACATTTTTAAAAAGAAAATCTCAAATAAAAGAAAAACTCAAACTGAATAGGAAATCATATTTTTAATCTAAAAATAATATAGTTTTGTAAATTTAAAACAAAAAATGTTAAAGGTTTCATGAAAAATATTTGAAATATAAATAATATAGTTAGTTTTCAGTTTCTTAATTCTTATTTTTCTAAAATAAATATTAAATTTTTTATTTGGATTATTGCACCGATCTTCTTTTTCTATTAACAATCTAGTTGTTTATTTTTCTTCCGCCATCGTTATTGTTTTCTTTTTTCTTTTTAACGAGGGTTTTTTTTCGTTTTTCGAATATTATTAATTTTGAATACTTAAAATTAAAATTATATTTTATTTAGTGTTGAAATATATTCTAAAAAAGCTTCTATGTTTTAAATTCGCCTTAGGTCCCTATGATATTAGACACGACACTGCATGTGTTACATTACTTTTTTGATACTTGTAAGAGCATCTTTATCTCCGTCTCTTAAAGGGTTTCTTACCCACATTTTTACACGCGGGCCTCACCACAAACACAAGAACCGATCCTTAGAGTTTTGAAATAAGAAACGGTTTCTGGGTGTTGTTTGCACTGTTCGCGGGCCCCACCGACACGTGGTGGCCCGCGATTGGTTCTGTTTTATTATTATTATTTTTTAAATAAAAAGAAAAACCCACCATGGGTTAGCTCATGCTTCAGTCTCGTTGATAACAAATTCGGATGTTTTAGGTATCCATTTGGGTTTACGTCTAGATCGCGTTTAAATGTATCTGATATTCTAACTATGATGTACACCTGATTTGTAGATAATTTTAGATCAAGTCACATTCAATTTTAGATTATCCTCGATGCAGATAAGATATTTGGAGTCGACCTCTTCTTGAAACATTTTGAGTTTTTTGAATCGAATTGGTTAGGAAATTTTTACCCAAAATACAAATTAAGTTCTCAAATTTACCTTGAAAATCAAGAAAAAACTTAATATACCATATATAAACATGAACAATGACCAAATACCAAAATATAAGCATTTGAGGGAGCATTTGAGTTACTTATTTAAGTTTTGAATATTTATTCGAATCTCTAGATGTTTTTGAATATTTATTCGGATTTCATATTAATTCAAAATTTTCGAGTTATTTGAACTGGGTTGGAGCTGAACCACGACGTACATATACAAGATCCGTTCAAATATTTTTACACATAGGATCATATTTGGATGGGGTTTTTTATGGGTCAGATTGAGATTTTCTTTCTTAGCCCTAAGATGGAGGTTCACAAATAAAACTTAAAAATATTAATAACTGATTTCCTTTTAATATATAGTTTCCTTTAAATAGTTCTACTCGCAAGGGTTTTTGCCTTATACCTCGTGTCTCGTGAAGATGCCCGAGTCAGCGGAAACGTGTGATTATGGGAGAAGTAAAGAGATGGTTGATGAAGACATGATCAGTGCTCTGCCCGAAGAGTTGATTACACAGATTCTGATGCTTATCCCGACCAAAGATGCAGTAGCCACCATGATTTTATCTAAACATTGGCGTTTTATCTGGACCATGGTGCCTAGACTTGTGTATAAAGAAAAAGAAAACAAAGATGATGTTAATGGTTACTATTTTTATCGTGATGATGATGATGATGATGATGATGCGAGCAAGGAGAGCATTTGGTGGTTTCTTAACAAGTCACTAGAACTCCACAAAGCACCCGTCTTAGATATCTTGATTATCCAACTCGGTACACGATGTCCTTGTGATGCTGATGTTTGTAAGTGGGTGGCAAGAGCTATTGATCACCACGTCCGTGTTTTGAGATTGAAGTTTCGCTTCTCCGCAGATCCGACAAGATTGCCTGTGAGCCTTTACTACTGCGAAACTCTAAGGCTACTGACTCTCTCTAACAAGATTCTCGTGGATATTCCTTCGTCTTCTTCTTGTCATCTCCCATCCCTCATAGTTCTACAACTTCTCTATGTGGTGTATAAAGACGAGGCTTCTCTTGTTAGGTTCTTATCGAGCTGCCCCGTTCTTAGTACTCTCAACATTCAACGAAATGAGAGTAATGACAATGTGACTAAGTTTAGTGTGAAAGTGACTTCTTTAAAGTTATTATCGTATGATAATTATGCTAAATCATTGCAAGATGATGACAATGATGATGTAGTAGAAACCGATAGGTGTTTGGTTATGGATACTCCCGCATTAGAATACTTTGACATCACTGATTATTCAGGAGACTCTTGGTCGATCGAGAAAATGCCTCGTCTCAAAAACGCTTCTGTGGATGTTTTTAAGTCTTCTCCTGAAATTGACAAGTTCTTGAAATCTCTTTCCACAGTTTTGTCTCTTAATTTGTTTTTGACTGATGAAGTGGTAAACATGAACACACTCTCTCTCCCTCTCCATCTGCCCTTTTGTTATCACATTGTTGCATCTTCGTTTTGTTCCGTTCCTGCAGGCTAAGTGCTATAGCAAGATCAAATTCTCTCGGCTAATAGAGTGTAGCATATCTCCACATGATTCAGAGTGGATGGATTCACTTGTGGCTTTTCTTGAAAATACTCCTAGACTAAAATTTCTTGTAGTTGATTACGTACGTATCGTTCTGACTAATACGCCTATAAACCCAAGTTAAAACTTGTTTGATGTATTAATGAATGACTCAATTGTTTCTTCGCAGGGATATACACATGAACCTGCAGTTGCTTCTCTTGCATGGAGGGAATTTGGCTATCCGAAATGCTTCTTTAAGAGCCTGGAGGAGTTTGAGTTGATAGATTGTGGAGGTGGAAGAGAGGAAGAAGAGCAAGAATTGGTGGAATACATCCTTGAAAACTGTAGCTGTTTAAAGACAGCCACAATCTCTTTTAAATCCACTCTAAATGTTGAAGACAAAGAGAGGATGATGGAGGAGTTTAAAGCTATTCCTAGGGTTTCCATAACATCTAAACTTTTGTTCAAACCCTTAAAAACATAATTATGGTACCAAATTGATGTAGATGCATGCAACCAGTAGAAAATTTCAAAATGATTGATAAAAGCTATAGATGATTTATGTCATTATTGATGCTAACGTTTTTACATATCACATGCAAAAGCAGATACATGTCATGTATTACGATTACAAATGGGCGTTGGATTAATTAATTCTTACTATCAAGGTTGCTACGGCTGATAGATATGTTGTGAAAGCTAGAGGGAAAATATATACGTTAAGATTATCATTAACGCTAAGAGACGAATTGTTACGCTGCAATCCAATTTGTTCGATAACGTAACACCAATTCATAACCAAATACTTTACAACTTTTGATACAGAACAAATTTTAGACGTCCACCATCCACACAAGTTAAGATGCAGTACATGTGATTCTTGGAATATTTAGAGATCTAGTTGCTGGCGGTTTTGAGAGAATATTCTAAAGGAATATGACTGAAGAATATAATCATAAATATGTTAAGCACATATATTTTTTGGTTATCTTATTGTTTCTAGGTTTTTTAATCTATTTAGTATAAGTAGATTAATTATTACGTTTTCTTCTTTAACGTTTTCAAAGAGAGAGTAAGAACATCTAGCAAAAAGTGTTGAGAACTTTTGTAAGAAACTAAGGTGAGAGACTCATAAACTTTGTATTTGATTCTTGAATAGTATTATAGACTAGCAATATAGCAAGATAAGATTGTCTTAGTCTTGCTGTAGTTTCTGTTCAAAAACTTTATGGTGTTATGAAAGAGATCTAGTAATATACAAAAAAAATTTGTAGAGAAATCTGTCGTTACAGTCTTTGAAATCGTTCATGTGATAGTCCTTACATTTTCAATTGGTATCAGAGCAGTCACCAGTTCAATTTATAACAGGTGTGATCTTGCGGAAAAATGGAGAACTATCACGAGTTGATATCCAATGCAAAAATCATGCTTGATGGAACGAACTATGGTTCTTGGAAGTCAAGGATAAGATCTATCATAAGAGATATCGATGCTATGGCTTGGACAGTAGTTGTGAAAGGGTGGACAGAGCCAACAGTCACTGATAAACCAGGAAAAGGAATACCAAAACCTGAAGAAGATTAGACTGCGACATAGATGAAGATGTCCAATGTATAACTCTCGGGCTCTCTCTACCATACATGCAAGTGTCTAAGAGAAGCATTTTGAGCTGATTTAGGGAACTGAGATTGCCACGGAGACATGGGACATACTTCAGAAACACTTTGAAGGGTCAGAAAAAGTGCAAGGCTCAAGAAAATATTTTCTTGCCTCAAGATTCGCGAATCTGAAGGTGGGGGAACACGAGACCATTGAAGAATTTAGCTCCCGGATAAGTTCTCTGACATAAGAAGCACTCAACCTGGGAAAGAGATACAAGGAGAAAAAATGGTTGAAAAAGTTTCTGAGGTGTCTCCCAGCTTACAAAGCAGCTATGTCTATGTCACTCAACACTAATACTATCAGTTTTGATGAGGTAATTAGGATGCTTCAAGCTCATGAGATGGAGTTAGATGGCAGAGTTAAGAAAGGAAAAGGTGTGGCACTGGTGTCTCAGGAAACTTTACAACAGGGAGATGTGACATAAGATCATGTGAGTATGCTGGTGAGAAGATTTGACAAAACTCTGTGTAGAGTTGAACAGGGACAGGGTCAGGAGAAGTTCAATGTCACCAAGAAAGCATATGAGGCAGATAAAATTGTTAAGAAGACAGAGATTCAATGTTATGAATGCAAAGATTTTGGACATCTTAAGACTGAATGTCCTACAGTGCGACATTGAGAGATAAAGTGTTTTGGGTGTAAAGGAATTGGTCATACACAACTGGAATGTATCAATGATCAGAAGAGTCGCAGAGAAAAATCTTTGATTGGGATAGATGAAGATGAGACAAAAGAAGAAGAAGAAGAAGAAGAAGAAGAAGAAGAAGAAGAAGAAGAAG
>OVAN01006116.1:0-21767 GCA_900406275.1 Anastatica hierochuntica | reverse complement strand
TGCTGCCGGAGTTCGGGTTACTCAGGGAGATGAAGAGTTACGAGCCGAGATTAGCAGTTTGAAGAACATGTAAAGATTCAGTTTAGTGTCTGCAGTACTTTTTTTCCAGATTTGTACAATCTGTTCGATATAGTGAAGAAATGAAAACCCGATTCTGAGAGAGGGATTTGTACGACGACGAAAAACTCGATATTGAAGTCGGTAACTATAAGTTTACTCTCAACATGATTCGTCGTTGAAGTAGAATGTGGAAGAGAAGTGTTGCTCCTCCTCTGGGTTTATCAATGGTAACTATGAAGGAGAAGGAGTTTTTCTTCTCTCCTTTTCGTGAAGCACGACCTCGATACTATTAATTTTTTTTTCGTTTTTTAATGAAAATAAGAGTCAGAGTGTAACCATATTCATAAAAAAGGTAAGTAGATATAGGGGTCGTTTGGGTAATATTGTAAGAAATACAATGGTTTATTTTGTTGTTAGGTAATAACTTAATTATGTTTTTTTTCGATACCCAACCCAATTTCCCAATCAAAAATTTAAATAAAAAGGTTAATATAAAATTTAAATTTACTTCTAATTAATAAAAATTAAAATAAAAATTAAAACTAAAACTTTTATAAGAAAATAAAATTTGTACAACTAAAGTTTTTAAAAATATAAAATAAAAATAAATTTTCAGTTATAAAATGCAAAATTTTAAAAAACTTAAAATAAAAATAAAATTTATATAACGTCTAAATAAAAATTTTAATATAAAAATATAAATGTATTTAAAACTAATAATAACGAATATAAAAAATTGAAAAAGTAAAATTTTATAGTAAAATAAAAAATCATATAATATATAGTAAAAATGGTTAGAAAATAATAAGACATAATAAGATTAGTAAAATATTAAAATTTTATGAAAATATTAAAAAATTAAATTTCACAAATGAACAAAGAGTAAGTTAAAATCAAATAAAAGTATTTCTATTTTTTAAAAGTGATCAAAAGGAGTTAATTTTTTATATTTTTTTAATTTAAATAAATTATAGAAAGTAAAAATAAATTTTAATGAAAAATATTAATAAATTGAAATATAAATATGATAAAACATAAAACATTAAAATTAATAAATAAATTTATTTTAGATGTTGTTACATATTTATTTTCATTGTTGTTTAATTCTTTAATTTATTGTACAAATATGTAGCAACGGAAACAAAGCATTGAAAAAAATCAAAAATAGTAAAAAATATGTAGTGACGGAAACAAAATTTTTTATTATTTTATTCAGAGAAAAATATATGGCATTATTACAAAAGAAACTTTGTAGTCAATGCATATAAAAATCTATGGCTCTTTAAAACTTTTTGCAACATAAAATAAATCTGTAGTCACTTGAAGTTAGTCTAGTAATTAACCTTTTTCAAAAACTTCTGTAGCTAAACTACGAACTTTTTAAGAGAAAACAAAATTTCTAGTCTTGTTTTTTCAAATTTTTTCGATCGAAAAACAAAACTATCACAGAAAATAAGTGGTGTTTTCAGTTTATATCTTTATTTGGTTAGATTCTCTATTTGAGTATATATATATATATATATATATATACACACACACGAACATTTCAGAGACTAGACGACCGTTCTTCTCTTCTTCTATGTTTCATTCCACAAAAGTATTTTCCAATGCTTCTCTTATTCTTTGTTCCATTTGAAACATTGCTAGCCTTGAGTCCAATAGTTGATTATAGAGTGTTGGAGTCAAAAACAGTTACGACAAAATCAATGCCTAAAAGAGTAACGAAAACAGCGTCTCTCTTCCAAAAATGAAAATCGTGAAAGGAGTATCAATTCTAAGGCTCTTGTCATCTAGTCAATCCCCTCTCGACCAAATGACGAAGCTCCGCGTCTAGCAATCCATAAGCGGCCGCTTCGCAAAGTCCAGTCACTCGCGGGAAACTAAACGCGAGAATAACGAAATCAACGTCCGAGACCTCCGAGAGACCTCAGTAAACGAGTTCCGGATCGATAAGAAGTCACCGTAAACGATGGATAACCGCGTCGCTTCAAAAATACGAGCGATACGAACAACGGCAAGTCTAGCCGCCCAATGGGGGCCAAACCCACAGTCTAGGCGCCCAATGGGCGCCTAGACCAAACTTTCCCAAGCATCTTCTCCTTCGAATCCTGGTTCAAGCGTTTCTTGTTTCGTCTCAATTGGAATCTCCGTTGAAGTTTCGCGGCAATACTCGTAAAGACTTGTACTTTTCATAAAAACTTCGTATCGATCGTATAAAACGATAACGGTTAACTCGAACACCGACATTGTCTTAACCATACGATCGGTCTTATCATTTCGTAAAACCGCCACCGTATGGTCGTACAAAGAACGATTTCGGAACGAGAACGGGCCCAATTGCGTCAACGATCTACCCGAGTTTTGCGAAAGATAAAAGGAAAATACGATAAAGTGAAAATTTGAAGATAAATATGGAAAATTCGTAAAGATATGGAATATTCCCAAAAAATAGAATATTTCCGCGGGAGGATATGCAGAAATCTATAGCGGAAAAGGAAACGGATTTAACCTACGAAGGCATATAAAAGAGGGGCTAAGGAGAAGAACGAGACACACAAAAATTTCTTCACAACTCATACTTAGAGCTTCAAGTTTATTTTCTTTTTTTGCTAGCGAGCTGCGTCTCAATTAGGTTTACAAGTCTTATGCTGTTAGATCTAGGATACTCACCGACAGCTCTCGCGGCCACGGCTTACCACCTGTTGTAATGCTCAACGCATATTCGAATAAGATCTCTATTGCTCTATTTTTCTCTCGATTCTCTTTTACTTTTACTTCGTCGTCTGTTTTCTTCGTACTTTTGATCTATCGTTGTTTGGTTTAGCAGAAATTCGGGACTTCAAAGAAAGTTAGGGTTTCCTAACTTTCCTCCAAATACGAATATCGACAGTGCGAATTTCGGTTCCCACAGTTTGGTGCTAGAAGGTGGGGGCCTATTCGCTCAGGGTACAGATCTATCTAACTCGTAGCCGCAAAACGCTAGATCAAACATGACTACAGATGACCAGAACAATCAACCAGCTCGTGACAGCGACGCGCCAACGACAACATTGAAAGCACTCCAATTACGAACAACACCGCGATCGACGTTGACACAAACACCGCAGCGTTCGAGGAGATCAAAAAGATGTTCTCGACTCTCGAACAGAAGTCGGCCGGACAAGATAAACTAACTAGTTCACTCTCTAAACAGGTTGAAACTCTAACCGTGAGGACTGGAATCACCCTTCCGTGTGGAGCTACCAGACTCCGCAGAAGAAGACTCGACTTCACCACTCCGCGTGACTTACTCTAGAACACGCAAGAAAATCCATCGGGACACAAAGCCCCAATGTAATCACCCCTGTCGCACCTCGGAATAACGTGGAAGATCCCCCAAATCCCGAAAAGGAAACGGAGGATAACGAATCCGAGCGAATTGACCTAGACTTTAGTGATCAGTCCGATTCCACAGATGAAGACGCTGACGTACACCCAAGAAGGGTTAAGGGTCGCGCAACACGGAAGGATTCTCAACTTAGCGAACCCATGACGGAAGAAGAGGAAAATATCTTCTGGTAAAGCAAGAGAAGCAGGCCAAGGAGCAAGCCAGATCTATCCGCAGGACGCGCCAACCATCTCGAAAAAAAGACCTGCGACGATCTCGACGAGATTCGCGATCTCCGCGACTACATCGCAAAAACAGCGGCAGAGGTCAAAGCAGTAAAGTCGCAGATCCATCACGCGACCAGTGCCGCACCAGAGATCGACAGGCTCCTCAAAAAGGCTCGAAAAACTCCATTCACTGCTCGCATAACCAACACTAGAGTCTCCGATCCTGGGAAAGTGAAAATCCCAATGTATTACGGAACTTCCGATCCGAAAGCTCATCTGCAAACTTTCTATATCGCAATGGCGAGATCCAAGCTCAAGGAAAGCGAGAAAGACGCTGTCTTCTGCCACCTATTCGTCGAGCATCTCCAAGGAGCGGCCCTCGAATGGTTCTCGCGTCTGAAGCGAAACTCCATCAGAAGTTTCCGTCAACTCTCCTCGAAATTTCTCAAAAGGTACTCCATGTTTATGGACAGAGAAATTTCTGACGTTGACCTATGGAGCCTATCTCAAAGAGAAGACGAATCTATCCGAGATTTCATGAATAGGTTCAAGATAGTAATGTCAAGAGTCAGCGGGATCAGTAACAAAGTGGCGGTAGACGCACTCAGAAAGACTCTCTGGTACAAGTCAAAGTTCAGAAAGTGGATAGCTCTCATAAAACCACGCACTATTCAGGACGCGCTTCATAAGGCCAAAGATTTCATTGTCATCGAAGAAGAGATGAAAGTTCTTTCGCAAAAACAAAAACCTGCGAAGGCGTCCTCGAAGGACTTAAACTCTAAATAGAAAGTAAAAAAGAAAATCCCTCGTAACGACAAGTATGTCCATCACAAGGCAAAAGACGTCCGGGGGCACACAACTATGCTGTCAATTCCCTGTCTGGACAAGGTAGGACGTCGGGGAACATCTGGACGCGGAACACGTCGTATGACGAAAACACCTTCTGCGAGTTTCACAAAACAAAGGGTCACTCCACCGCAAACTCCAAAGTTCTCGGAGCAAGGTTAACGGCGAAACTGCTCGCGGGGGAGATCTCGGACGTAATCAGCGTAAAAGACCTCATACACGATACAGATCGCCCACTCAGGACCGAGAAAGCACCCACTGGAGACGTCGCGTCTCAAGGAACCCAAGCGTATGGGAGACGCAGAAGGAGGCCTGACGACAAAGGCAATGATTCCAATTGCCACATAGTAAATATGATCATCGGAGGGCCTCAATACTTTTGCGATGTCGTCTCATCGATAAAAGCATATCACCGAAAGGCTGAGTCGAGTGCAAACTGGCCTACGCCACTCGACACTGCAAGGGACACCGTAAATAACGCCATCACTTTTGAGGAATACGAAACTGTCGGACTCAAAAAATCTCATAACGATCCTCTCGTGATCGACCTTGTCATAAAAGATCTTGAAGTCGTCAGAGTCCTCATCGATACGGGAAGTACCGTCGATATAATCTTCCGCGACACTCTCAACAGGATGAAGATCAACTTATTCGAGGTCATACCCCCACCGAGACCGCTCACGAGTTTCTCAGGAACAACTTCGATGACTCTCGGATCGATCAAACTTCCAGTGGTGGGCAAGGAGATAACGAAAGTTGTCGTTTTTGCGGTCGTCGACCACCCTGCAATCTATAACTTGATCATGGGAACACCATGGATAAACTCCATGAAGACAGTCCCATCGACCTACCACTTGGATTTTAAATTCTCAACCCCCTACGGAATCTCCACAATAGGGGGATGCCAGAAACAGTCACGACTCTGCTTCTTGGCCGAGCATAAGCTAAGAAAATTCGCAATGACTCCCATGGCCAAACCCAAATGAATAAAGACAACTCCGCCGTCAGCCGAAAACACTTCGGAAAAAGACGTGCCTGAATCGTCAACTCGAGAAACGACTCAGTCCGAAGGAAACAAGCAAACTTCCAAGCCAAAAATTCCCGACAAGGCAACGCCCTCAACACCCAAGGAAACCGTCGACCCAGCTGTAGTCATCGAGACTGAAACGGCCAAGCAACTCTGCCAAACGAGTAATCACTCATGGCAACAAACTGAACTACGAGACGGCTTGATCCTCGAAAGAGGTATGTAGGCAGCTATTCGCAAGAAGAGTTCAATTGTTGTAACGCTCAACGCAGATTCGAATAAGATCTATATTGCTTTATTTTTCTTTCGATTCTCTTTTACTTTTACTTTGTCGTATGTTTTCTTCGTACTTTTGATCTATCGTTGTTTGGTTTAGCAGAAATTCGGGACCTTAAGAAAAGTTAGGGTTTCCTTGCTTTCCTCCGAATACGAATATCGACAGTGCGAGTTTCGGTTCCCACATAGAAAAATTCAGAGGTAACACGCTCCAGAAACTTATTCACAAAGGAAAATGTGGCAATCTCTTTAAGAATTACCAAAAACAACTTCTTTATTGATTTACGTTTTGCTATTGCATCTCTGGCTTTTATGATATTTTGGATTTTGTTCAGGTTAGAGTTGTTCTAGATTCTTTGATGGAACATATCGATTATTTTCTTGATACAAAAGTTCATGAGATTGAGTTTGAGATAGCTAGACTTCAAAGAAAGTTTGTGAATTACGTTGCTGAAAATTTTGAATGTTGCACACCACATATTTGATGAATTTCCTCTTTGATATGAAATTCATGTTGAACATTCACTTGTATTAATGATTGAGATGAAAGCTCATGATTGTTGTATTTTCCAGGTTAAGTGACAATATTTTTGCGCATATCCACCTTGAAATTATGCAAAATCAATTTGTTGTTACAAAGTATGCAGTACAACTTTTCTTTAAACAATATGTTAATTTGTCTATGGAAAATTAACTACTCAACTTTCTTTTTTTGGCGAAAATCATGTAGGAGCAAGAAAACAATTGATTAAATTTGAACCACCAAAAAGCTTTAAAAGAAGGAATAAACCGTTACAAAAACAAAAAAAAAATCTAACGTCTCTCCTTTCATATAAACTCAAATAAAGGTTTTTCAATTTTCTTATGCTCAAACATATTATTATTCTAAATACTTCAAATATTTTTCTTCGTTGCGTGTGGATCAAATCATTGACTAGATTCCTTTTCACTTTTTTATCGAAAGATTCTTAATCATATTTAAGCTATGATTTTTGCAGCAATGTAGGAGAAAAATCGTACATACATTTTGATGGGATTAATAAGTGAACGTAAATTTTGTTGAGGAGATTACATAACCAATTAAACCCATGATGATAAAACCACCACTGTCATCAAGGCCGTCTTTTAGCATGTGCGAGTGGAGCGATCGAACAGGGTCCAGACTCAAAAAGAAAAAATTCTTTATAAATTAAAGGCCTAAAATTTTAAATTTTAAAATAAAATTCATAAATTTAGGGCCTATAATCATTATTAAAATATAAATATACATAAATGTGATTACTAAATTTTAGAAGTTATATTATATCATCAAATATACCTTTAATATTTTTTTTTGAACCGGGCCTAAAAATAGTTTGAGACGGCTCTGACTGTCATCACCATCCAAGAAGGATGATGATCTTGACATTACAAGACATGAGTTTTCATAAAACATTAAGATTTATGAAAAAATTATTTTATATATTATTTGAAATTTATTTAATTATTTAGTTGTGGAAATAATTTTATATATTATTTTAAAATTATTTTAAATTATGTATTAAATTTATTAATATTATTTAGTTATTTTAAAATATTTTTTTTAACAATATTTAGTTATTTAAAATATTGTTTTCCGTTAAAAAAATATTTTTACTAAAATTGTAAAAATTATTTAGAAGCAATTTAATAAATTTTATAGTTATAAAATACTATTTAAACCATAAAATATCATTATTATTAAACCATGTCTTTTTTAGTCATTTTGCTTTAAAGTGAATATGGATGACAATTTTGAATACACAAACGAACATAACTGCATCCAAATGCTGTATCCAATTGCAAAAACCAGAAACAAACAACATCTGAATACATCATCCAAATATTGCATCTGGATGCTGCATCTGGATATTGCATCCAAATACAGAAACGAACAACACTCTAATCTTTGTTTGGACTTTAAAGTATTGGTTTTGATCAAACCAAGATTAAGGCCTTATGGTTACAAACAATACATATATCTAGTAGACTTTTAAAAATGCATATGTAGCTTAAAGTTTGGAACTTTAAACTTTTAGTAAGAATTTTGCGCCAATCAAGTTCAAACTTTTTTTACATTGTTTGTTTGCAATTGTGACTTGATTTTATTTGGTGTTAACGCTTATTATAGATTGAGAGCAAGTGATTTTATTGAGAGGATTCAGAACAAGAAGAATGTGTTCGTCGGAGTTCCAGTCAGAAGGGAAACAATTGAGAATCTTTTCTGTATATGATTTCACAAGCAGTGATTAACAAATATATTTTGATGAAAATATGGTACTCTCTAGCTTCATTTATGAGATTGGTTGCTTTTCGTCATTAGATTATGGTGTTCTTGTAATGCATGGTTATGTCACAATCTCCCTCAATTAACTAACTCTTTTGATTTTTTTGAAGAGTACTCGCAAAACTTTTTTTTGCACAAGAAATAGTAAAAAATGTGAGCACATTTTTGGGAATTTTTACAACTTCAAAGGAACATAGTTAAAACCACTGTGAAACTCCCGAGTTCTTCCCTGTTGGTATGTAGTAATTGATTCTCATGATCGCAAGTGATTAGAAAGCCTTTTCTTTTGTATTTGTTTCCACTCAGTTAATCTCTTTGTTTTATAAAAAATGTCGTTTTGAGGTTTTAGTTTTGTTTCATAAAAAGTGTCGTTTTATATTTTCGATACAAATTCATAAACAAAATTCTAGTTTTAACCTCAATGTTTTAATCTATTAATTGAAGAGAGAAAATTTTTAATGTATCAATGAATGACATATAAGAATCTTTAACAAATTTTTAATCTGTGTGAAAAATGTCAGAATGACACTTTTTACGTAACAGAGGGAATATATATTATGTTGGTATTGAAATATTGTTGAAATTTATTTCCGGCGCTTTTATCACAAGAGTATTATCTTTTGCAAATTACTTTATAATTAAAAATACTTTAATGCATAATTATTTTAATATTTATAATTGAATTGTATTCAATATATTATACTACAATTCCATTTTATTGATAACTAATAACTCACTATATATATATATATCATTATATGAAATTCTGATTTATTTATATAAATTATATATGGATGATTATTAAATTATAATATTTTGTGTAATGGCAATACATGTGATCTAAAGATGTTTAGCTACTTAAGTAATTATCTAATAAGTACATTATCTCTTAATTATATTTATTTTGATTAGTTCTAAAATAACCTTTGAACAAAAAAGACATATGCTTTACACTAGACATAATAATATTATCATTTTATACAATATGTATTAGTACAATTCTAACACTATATATAACAAATAACAATGCATAAATATTACAAATAATATATTCTTTATTCTGTGCATAAATCTCTTTTGTTGCACATTGTTAGGATCTGAAATCTAGTAAAGTTGTGAAATTGAAGTCAAAATATTCACGTTTGTATACCCACCAAGTAGGCATGGACTATAGAAATACTTATAGGTGTCAACTGGTCCGTCCATAACCTATTTGGATTGTCGACATTAGACCATTAATTTTATGGATTATACTTGGTAGGTCTATAACGAACAAATACCCAAAAAAGGTTCAACATCAATAAAAGCCATGTCCAAATGGATAGGTCCATTGACGCCAAATAAAATTTATAGTTAATAAGTTAATTATAAATTTATAATTAATCTTATCATTATTCATTTTTATGTAATTTAAATACTTCATGTTCACATTATTCACAATGATTTTCCATCAAAGTCAAAATTTTTTTTGTCAAAATCGTGATTTTCTCATCAAAACCCCGATTTTTCCACGAAAACCACGATTTTTCGAAAAAACTGTAATTTTTTGACCAAAACCGCGATTTACCGTTGAACCGTGATTTTCCGCAAAAAACCGAGATTTCCTCAAAAAACGTGATTTTCCGTCAAAACTGTAATTTTTCTACCAAAGCCAGAATTTCCCGTCTAACCACAATTTTCTATCAAAACAACAATTTTCGGCTAAACCGTAGTTTTCTCGTCAAAAGTGCTACTTTCCCGCTAACACCGCAATATTCCTACCAAAATCGCGATTTTCTCACCAAAAGCGCGATTGTCCCACCAAAATCGCGATTTTCCACAGAATTTATCAAATTGTGGTTTTATCGTCAAAACAACGATCTTCCTGCCAAAAATGCAATTTTCCACTAAACCATGATTTTTTCGTCAAAACCGCGATTTTATGATTTTTTTCAGAAAACAATATTTGCGGTTTTCCGGACAATGTTTTTCCGGTTTTTACGAAAAAGTGATATTCAAAAGACGGTATTTTACAATTTGCTAGATAGTCGTGTTTTTTTGGAAAAAGAAATAAGATAAAATTGTTTCAATCTTTACGATTATTGGACGCCCAATATTCAATTGGTATATCCACTATGCCCGTGGACAAAGTTGGATTTAGCCAATTTGCTTCATATTTGGGTTTGATCGTGAACATCCCATTTAAATTTGGATAGGATTAACCATGGTCATCAAGCCCAGTTGACACTGGTAGAAATAGTCGCTATTGTGTCTTTAAGAAAAACATGCAAATACATGTCTCGTTAAAAATTACAATACATATTTGTCTACAACACAAGAAATTTTCAAAATATTGTCAACAACGATGGTTTAAGAATCAGACATGAAGGTAAACATTTGTCTTCAGCAAGGACTTATCTCAACGATCGAGGCATCATCAACAGACCCTAAATGAGAACTGGTCGTTGTAATGTCTGAATCAACAAGGTCTTTGGGTCTACTCTTAAAGAAAAGACCTGGTTCCCTGGGAACGGGTAACATTACAGTATCACTAATGAGCTTTGAAACAATGGTTGACAAAGCAGGACGCTCCAGGGGATCTTCTTGAACACACAAAAGACCGATATGGAGACATAGAACAACATCGTTCCTTTGGCAATTATGTACAATAATTGGATCCACAAGGTCTAGAGGTGTCCTGTTGCTCCAAAGCCTCCATGCCTAGGATATTAATCCATCAATCAATCAACACTTCCAACCATGTTGAGGTAATAATAGAACTTTATTGGCTCTAAACTTACATATGAGACTAAGTCATGTGAACCATCATCTCTTTGGTTGAAACTGATATTCTTCTTGCCGCTTATAATTTCAAGAACTAACACTCCAAAGCTATATACATCAGATTTCATTGAGTACTTACCATGCATCGCATACTCAGGAGACATGTAACCGCTAAAACCCACGAAAAGAACCTTAGTCTTTGCACTAAAAAAGTCCACCAAATTTAATAGGCAAAACTTACTAGGTTCCAACTATCCTGCTTGTATTCTCTTCAGTTTGGTCCATTCCAAAGATCCTAGCCATTCCAAAATCAGTGATTTTAGGATTCATATCCGCATCAAGAAGAATGTTACTTGCTTTAAGGTCACGGTGTATAATCTTGAGCCGTGAATCTTGATGAAGATATAGAATCCCTCTAGCAATTCCGCAGATAATCTTGTATCGCTGAGTCCAATCCAGCTGACCTTGCTCTGGAGGGTCTGAACACATCCATAGATTAGAACTAGCTTTAAAGACAAGCATCTTAAGATTCAACAATTTGCTTAAGAAATCTTAGAGACACCACAAGGAGTGAAACTAACCAAACAGGAAATGATCAAGGCTTTTGTTTGGCACATACTCGTAGACTAGTACCCTTTCTTCTCCTTCTAGACAAAATCCGAGAAGTCTAACCAGATTTCTATGTTGCAGCTTTGCAACAAGAACGACCTCGTTTTTAAACTCTGCATCACCTTGTTCCGATGACTTTGACAGTTTCTTCACTGCAACTTCGGTCCCATCTAATAATGTACCCTGCCATTTCAATGAAACTACCTGTTATCAAATGTGATGGCACAAAAATCCAAGACAAAAGCACAACTCGAGGTGGTTAAGGAACTAAGATTACCTTGTAAACCTCACCAAATCCACCTTCACCAATCTTGTTACTCTCTGCAAAATCACTTGTTGCAATTTGAATTGATCGGTAATCTAGCTGCAGCGATTCTGCAGTTGTTATATCATCGCCTGTTGCACATTGAAAATATTAGAATATGAGCATTGACATTATTCAACGCTAAATTAAAAACGGTTTGTACTTGAAATCTTTACCATCAAACGAAGGCGTTGTATCAGAAGCTTTCTTTGTCCTCTTTGCAAGGAAACAATAGCCAACTATGAAAAGCAGACCAGCCACTATAATTGGCACAACGATGGCTACCCACAACATGCTTGAGTCCCCACCTTTCCCTGCGTATCCAATATAAACAAATTCTGTCAAAAACACATAATTTTCAATCTTGCAAAAAACAGAGGAAGAAGAGAAAAAATAAACATGGACAAATATCAAACCGAAATTCTGGCTAAAAAGGGAAAAATAAAAATCTGTTAATTTATGTCAGAAACATATCATTTTCAAGGAAAATTGTAATCAATATTACAAAATCTTAGATTAATTAATTTTCACATCTGAAATGTATTTGATCTTTTAATCCCTAGTTTTTTTTTTGTTCACAAGTGCGTTATTTCTTTTGTAAAAAGCTCTAATATTGTATTATTATTTGTTTTCTCAATCCTAAAGATTTAACTAATCTCCCTTATTGCCTTAATTCACCTAATATTCAATCTTGCAAAAAAAATAGAGGAATAAGAGATATCAGATCATTACCAAAAAAAAATAATAAGAGATATCAGATACATGTAGACGAATATCAGACTGAAATTCTGTCAAAAGGAAAAACTGTAAATTTCGCCCGAAGAAAAAACAGAACTCTGACCAGGTGGAGGAGGAGCTGAGACCGAAGGAGTAGAAACCGGTGGTGGTGAAGGTAGAGGTGTTCTAAGTGCGGATACGTTGAAAAACGCATAAAGCTCATATCTTGAACTACAGCTCTCTCCCATAAATCTTGACCCAACTTTTGCAGTGTCTAACCAATTGATGGATTGTTCCAGACAACTCAAACAGTCTTGTTCTGTAAGATCAGGAGTGCACTGAACCAGTCCATACAAACTCCGGAGTGCTGTCCAACCGGCTCTTGTCGCTTCAAATTTTCCGATACTTCTCGCCGCTTCAGTGGCGGCTTCTTTCATAGTGGACAACACCAAATCTCTGAACTTTTCTACTTGATTAGACGTAATATTTTTGCCGTTCGACATAATTACCCCAGCGTTGCTTGAGGTCGAGAGAATATTCCGGTTAGAGTATCTCAGAATACACTCATCGTAATAAAGTACGACCTCTCGCTCATTCCGACACCGTTTTAAGGTGTCGTTGACGACAAAGGCCACGCAGCTACGGCAAACTTCCGTGGAGACGTCTCCACGGCAGAGGAAAATTCCGGTGACTCTGTCAGGGGCTTGCCCGGCGGTTGCGTTTTGGAATCCGGTGGAGTAAGAGGCGTTGCGAGAAGAGAGAGAAGACAAAACTGTTCTGAGATTGGTGAAGTAAGTGCTGTTTCTTGAGAAAGTCGTCGTGTTCGGACAGTCATGGTATACGTAATTAGGATCTTGAGCAGAAGAAGCTCCAAAGCTGGTGAGGATGGATAAAAGGAAAATGAAAATCAGAGAGGCCCAAGAAGACATAACTGTTGGGATTCTCCTCCTGGACTTGTGTTTCTCGTTAAGCTTTTGAAAAATTCCGGTTTACTTAATGACATAGTAGACAAAATTCTTTTTTTTTTGGTTCTCTGTAACGTGAAACAGAGGATGGGTTCTTCTGACGAGTCAAGCCCGAATTACAAGTCACGCTCAAAATTATTTTGGTTTAAATTTTGACTATATCGGTTACCAATTCTAAAAGCCGGTTACAAAAATTTGGGATATATTTGCTTACCATATCGGTTTGATACTAATAAATTTGCTTATAATGATTAAGGGAAAAATGCCAAAAAATCCTTAACTTTCAAATTTTGGTCAAAAAATCATCAACTTTCACTTAAGCCATTTTCATACTCAATTTTTAAAATTTGGTCATTTAAATTAGGCATGGGTATTCGGTTACACGTTCGGTTTTGGTTCGGTTCTTTCGGTTCTCAAAAATTGGAACCACTCGGCTCCTTAAATATTTCGGTTCGATTTCGGTTCGGTTCTGATTTAATTAAGTAACCATTCGGGTATAAATTTTTGGGTATTTTTGGGTATTTTCGATTATTTTCGGGCATTTTCGGATATTTTGCATTTTTAGGTATTTTTGAATATTTTTAGGTGTTTTTAGGTATTTTTGGTTACCCGAAATATTGCGGTTCGATTCGGTTCGGTTCCAGTTATTTCGGTTCTCGAATATTGGAACTGTTCGGATAATTTTAATTTTTTTCGGTTTCAGTTCGGTTTCGGTTCCGGTTATTTCGATTCGTTTTTTCGGTTCCGGGTAATTTACCCAACCCTAATTTAAATCCTAAACTTTCGTTGACCAAGCCAAAAAAGGCCAATGAAAGTCAACCGTTAAGTCAGAGATAACTTCTGTAAAATATGAAACGACATCGTTTTGATAACTCTTAAAACGAAGTCATTTTACATTAAATTGAAAAATAAAAAGTCACTGAATCAAGGCTCAAACCTCCTACCTCACATATAACACAAACATATATTACCAACTTAGCTATAAATTAGTATAATAATTAAATAATTTAGTTATTTTAATAAATTAATAAATTAAGTAATTTAAAAATTATTAGATAAATAAATTAGGTTTGAAATTCAGTTATATTTATCAGTTTAATAGTTTATAACGTAAATTTAGTAATTTGTTAATAACATATATAGTCTTTTCCAATCATTTTTTTAATATTTTTTGTAATTTCAAATTAAAATTACTGAATATAAATTATTTAATAAATCAATTAATTTAATGAACTAATAAATAAATAAATAAAATAAAATATTAGTATTCAGTAATTTTAATTAGTTTAATAATTTAATAAATAAATTAGTTTTAAAATTACAGAAAATTGGAAAAAGATTTGAAATAGACTATATATCCCTATATGATATTATTAAATAAATTTATTTAATAATTATATATAAATTAGTTTGAAATTCACTAAATTTAATTAGTATAATAGTTTAATTAATAAATTAGTTTTGAAATAGTTTAATTATTAAATTAATTTTGTTATAAATGCCTTTATTGATTAGTTGTAATCCTTGAATAAGTTTCGAGATATACATACGGGTGGGTAATAGAAATGTTCAAAAGAAACATCATTTGGGAATGTCATTTTTGCTAGGGTATCTGCCACTGAATTTGCTTCACGATGTTCCCAGCTTGTAGAGGTTTCAGGAATCAAAGTCATCCAGTGTTTGACTTCCTGAATCAAATTGTTGTGAGAGAAACACGAATCCTTTCCTTGTATAATTTGAACGACTTTCGTGTTATCCCCTTCCAGTATAACTTTTGTAATTCCTTTAACCCATAGATGTTGCACCGCCATTACGGTAGCCTGTAATTTTGCTTCCATCGGATTAGTACACATCTTTCCAATAGCATGAGTTGAGAAAAAATACCTCCCCCGATCATCTCTTACAACCCATCCAACCTTAGATAGTTCATACTTCCTGAAGCTCGCATCAATATTACACTTTACAAAACCCTCGTTTCGTTTCTTCCAATGTGAAGTTTGGTTACAAGACCCGGATCGTGGTGATGTGTGATGTGTTTTCTTATTTGTGATCCACTCTTCCGAATCTCTTAACACATGTGTGACATCATTATGCCAATGACTACGTTGTTTTTGAAAGATTAATAGATTTCGGCTTTTCCAAATTCTCCATAGAGTCCATATAGGGATCGATCTCATTAATGGCGATAGCGCATCATTTTTATGAATTTCCACTACTCTCTGAAATTTTTTTTCAAAAATACCGGTTATATCTAGGATGGTTTGATCACTTACTTGTACTTCTTTCCATATAACTTATGAATATTGGCAAGAAAAGAACACATGGTTCATCGATTCTTCTTCTTGGTAACACCTTTTTCATATCGAATCCCTAGTTATATGTCGATTTCTCAGGGTTTCACCCACGGGAAGAGCGTTTGATAGCATTTTCCATAAGAAGTGTTTTAACTTTGGTGTTGTGTCAAAATTCCATACAGATTGCTTAAGGTCCGTTCTGTTTAGTGGTGGTGTAAGTGACAAATGTGCAGCTAAATGTGTTGCCAAATAATAGGCCGATTTGACCGTATAGATTCCTTGCAACGTATAGTCCCATCCCATCATATCCGTACATGAGTGCGAGCTTAGTCGTAGTGATTTAATAAGCTCAATGTCCTCTGGGTGAATGAAAGCTTGCAGTTTGGCACTGTCCCATTCCCGATTATGTTCTAGCATTAACTCTTTTACAATCGTAGCTTAAATCGGTCGATGTAGTTGTCGAGGTGGTCGTGGTGGTTTTGTTGGTAGCCAGTTATGGTTCCATATCGATGTACACGAGCCATCTCCAATGATTACCCTCATTCCTTTTTTTTACGAGTTCACATCCTTCCAAGAGAGATCTCCAAATGAATGACGGTTTTCTTCCTGATCCGGCTTGTAAAATTTGTGAATTGGGAAAATATCTACCTTTTAGTGTTCTAGCTACTAAGCTATTGGGTGAATGTAGGGGCCGCCAGATTTTTTTTCCGAGCAATGCTAGAATGAAATTTTCTATATCTCTAAATGCATGTCCTCCTTCTTTCTTTGGGATTTCTAATCGGTTCCAAGCGAACCAATGCAAACCTTTTGTTTCCGGGTTCTTTCGCCACCAGAACTTTGCCAATTCAGCTTCAATCTCATCACAAATTCCTTTTGGTAGTTTAAAACAATTCATAGTGTAAATCGGGAGAGCTAATGCGATCGTCTTCAATAATATTCCCTTGCCCCCTTCCGAGAGAAATTTGTTTGACCAATGATTCGTTCTTTGTTGGACTTTCTCAATGATAAACTTGAAAATGTCTTTTTTCTTCCGCCCTACTTGTTCCGGTAATCCAAGATACTTCTCATTACCTCCGTCATTATGTATATTAAGGATACTGTGCAATCTGGTTTTATTTGTGTCATTGATTTTCGAGCCGAAAGTGATGGCTGATTTATGATGATTCACTGTCTGTCCTGATATAGCCTCATATTCCTTTAATGTTTGTAGGATCGCTTTACAAGATCGTAGATGGGCATGGCAGAAAAAGAGAGCATCATCAGTAAACATCAAATTAGTAATAGTTGGTCCTATATTACTAATCTTGATTCCTTTTAGTTTCTTTTGTTCCACCGTTTTTGATAGCATATGAGTGAGGACTTCAGAGCATAGTAATAAGACACCTCCAGGTAACAGGTTTTATTCCTCAGATTGTTGATGGCAGGAAAAGAGCATCCAACCTGCTTCATATGACACATTAAACGAGCAATCCCCCAGTTATCATCTGACACGGAGCTTGGGCCCGAATGGGTGAAGCTCCAAGCGCCCTGGCAACCTCTAGAAGAAGAGGAAGAAGGTCTAGCAACCTTGTCACCCGAGTTAGAACGGACCCTCTTGGCTGATGGACGGTCCGACTCCTGACTCCCTCTAGAAAGGCGGGGACTTGCTTCAGACCTCAGGATGATGTTGTCACCCGTGACTGCAACCTCCTTTCCACGGTGATCAATCTCTGAAGGCTCCTGAACTTCAGCCTCAACATCCTTAACACGAACCATAGAGGTTTCATGGATCGTTGAAATAGGAATCGCAATCTGCGGGGGTCTAGAAGAACCGTCGTCTAGCATTTCCCTAATCGAGTCTCGGAAAGAGCCGGCAGATGCCTTATCATTGAGGTTGCCACGAGAATGAGAACCCTCAGAGGGTTTAGTCTGGAGAGATCTGGCATCAACAGATCAAAAAGAGGGTTGAAGAGGCATGTTTTTGATGGTTTCGGTAGGACTAGCTTTAGTGGAGATATCTATTGGGGTTTCATCTTCAGAGACTGAAAGAAATTGGCAAAAATTAATAAACATAAACGCTTTGATGAAAGAGCAAACAACAATTAAGCAAAACTCACCTTCAAGTTGGTGAACAGAAATCGGGTTAGGGTAAGAGATTCTGTAAAGTTCTGGGAACCTAGACTTACGAATCCTAAGGGAGGGAAAGGCAGACCAATTGGGGGAACCTTGCTTCAGTCTTCTTACTAACGCCTTTACAAGCTTGAGAGAAAGTTGAGGAGGGTCCGTAAGGCCTGAAACAAGAAAGATAACTGTTAAGGAAATAGAATCGTCAAGATACTAATTATTGAAGACTGGAACGTTGGGGTTTTCCCTAACCAATTAAACGAACCCAGAAGGTACATATCACGCGACCCTCAGGGACTGTCGTAGGATCAGTTTTCACAAAAAAGAACTTTTGTCTCCAAAACTCGTCATTCACAAAAAAGGTGAAGATTCCTCGACCTGGGCGAGCCGCGAGGTAGTAGGTACCTCCAGTCCCCTTTGTCGGGTTACTTTCCTTAATCATATAAAGATTAAAAAGATCATGGGTTCTAAATTCGATTCCCTCCTCCCTAGACCTTGTAATCAAACCTAAAACTACTCGGATCACAGATGGGCAGAGCTGAGGAAGGGCTAGCCCGTAACAATCAAGTAGGTCTAACAGAAGGGTCGGAAGGGGGAATCGGAGGTGAGACTTTTAAATGTAGTTTCCGTGAACACAAAACCAGCCCGGAGGGGCCTATTCAGGGGTTTCAAAAGGCGAAGCAACCGCCATGAGCTCGTTGGAGGCCCCAGCCTTGGCCATCAGGTTGTAAACCTCATGATGGGATAGGCTCGAAGGCTGATGAGGGCCAAAGATAACGCCTCCGGGCTCCGAGCTCATTAAAGCTCTAGATACCATTTTTGTCTTGGTGGTGACGGCGGTAGCCCTGTCGATCATCGCCTTCTTCCCCCGCTTGCGTTTACGGCCTTCCGGTGGGGCCTTGGAACTCCCGACATCACTTCTGGTTGGCTCCATATCAAGAGCGGTGGAGGGAGATAGTTGGGAAGATTGTGAATCGTAATCAGATAAACCCTAAAAGAGAGGGAGACTAACCGGAAAAGCTAAGAAGGAGAAGGAGTCTAAAAGATCATTTCTTGCTAATGAAACACAGGGAAACTAATTTGAAAAGAAAAAAGAAGAAGAGAAGGTGAAGAAGGAAGGTTACCTTGGAGATCGTGGAGCGTGTGATAATGGGGCTTAGCAGTTAATAGTTGTTTTATAAATTTTCAAATCATTGTGGCTTCCAAGGTTAAACTTTTCAGCTTCTCTTAATTTGAGCCGTCCGATCAGATATGGCAAATTTGGACCGTTGATTTCAAATGGATCGTATCTCCACGTGGAGATTGACAACGATCAGATTACATGGAGTGATGATTGCAGAATCTAAACGTGATTTGCGTCAAGACCTAAGAAGGTTTCATAGGCCTAGACGCAGGGGGCAACTGTTGGGCCCAGATGTCGCAAAGCCCAATGAGGAGGAACATTTAGATAGAGGATAGAACAACTGATGGCCGTCAAACGCGCAGGCCCGTTGCGCAGAAGAAAGACTAGCTTTCGGAGAGAAGAAAGACATCGTTTTAGTGGTCAAAACCATTTCCTGGATCTATGGAGAGCAAATCTCGGTGGTTGTTGCTCAACAAACTGGAGAACTAAAACCTATAAGAGGAAGGAGGCGTAGAGGAGGAGAGGTTGATCTCAATTGGATTCGATATCAGAAACTAGAAACTAAAGAACATTGCTTCAACTTTCTATTTCCATTCTTCTTGTACGCTTTTTGATTATCACTAATAAAGCAATAAAACTTCTACTATATTTATCTCTAAGCTCAAACGGGATTCTCCCAATGCTTCTCCTTTTTTCTCAAAGAACCTTAATCAAACTTTGATGTGAGGCTTCATCCCTCACAATTATCTTGATTTTAAGGTAGAATTATCATGATAATAGTGAACGATTGGAACCGCAATACGATCTCCTGCTTAATTCCTTAACGAAATGTACTATGGAGGGCGATCGACATCTTGTCACTATTTCCATTATGATTCAACTGGCAGGATAGGGAAAACGTGATTACTTCAAATGAAGAAGAGATATGAAAACTTGGGTTGAAAAACGTGATTACTTACAATGGATGGTGCTTTCATTCTCTTTCTGAAATAATCATGCAACGACTCGGACAGTAAAACCCGGTTCAATTTTTTTTTTTTCGTAAACCGGTTTCCTGGAACCAATTTATTATTAAACCAAAACTTAATCCCTAATCCTATTTAATCTTCCTTAATCCATGGGTAAACCCAAATTTTTCATAGCCTATTTAATTACTTTCAATCAAACCCTACTTTAATTAATTTAAAAAAAAAAATTAAAACTTCCAGCCATGAATTGGACGTGAATAAAGAAAGCATTGAAAGAGAGAGCTTGAGATCGTGAGGAATAATCAGAGGGAGAGTGAGAATTAGATTGATAAGAAAGGGAGAAATGAGGGAAAGAGAGGAACATGATTAAGATGAAGAAGAAAAAGTAGTGATCAGTAATGGAGCATGAAGTCCTAAGGAATAAGACGATTCGGAGAAGGACCCGTACGAAGGTAGAAACGCGACGAAGCCACCGTGAAGAAGCCCCACCAGGGTTAAGATGTCATTATGGAACATTGGTTTCGTGACAGTGGTTCGGTCCAGTGAAGATGGTGCAATGGTGGATTGTGAAGGAGACTTGAAAATAGAAGGGGAGAAGAAGTAGAAAGTTATGGTTGAGCATCGGTATTGAATGAGGTACTTCCATCACGACGTAAGGATTTAAGTCTCGTAAAAGGTTTCTTTTGATAGATCTAATTGCCACGAATTCGCAGCAACAAACGGAATTGTAATCGGATTTATACATCAAAAGTTATAGGCATTGCTTCCGGACGAAGAATCATCGAAATCTGTCAAAAACCAGAAAAATGCAGAAAACTGTTTAGGCTCAGCATCTTTAAGAGGTCGTGGAAGGCCCATGCAATGTTTGATCGAGCAGAAACTTGAAGGCGTTGTTTAAAGTATTACAGACTTTGAAATCAACGGTAGAGATCGGATTCCAACGGTTAGTTGTGGAGTTATGAATGAGTTTACAAGGCTTCTCAACTCAAGTGTTATATATGACCAGCAGCGGTGCAAGGAGAGAACGGCTGACCGAAACGAAAGATATAATTCTGGAAATTTTTCTGTAAGTATTTACCCTTTTGTATCTATCATCTCCAATAAAGGATTCTATTTACGAGCTATATTCCTAGAGTTATGAATTTTCCCGTGAGAGGTATTGTTGCAGTCTTTGCTTACAACCAGTCTGGAAGCGGGGACGTTTTGGTTTAGCAAACGATATCCGATCGGAGTAATCTTGGCGGTTTTAGATAAAGGAAACGTAGAACTTCATTCTGACCGGTCGGATTAAAAAGTTAAGTGTCAGTTCTCGAGTTATTAATTCATTTTCTTTGGAGTTTGGTTTTGTCAGGAAAATCAGATTTGATCTGTTTGGTTTGGTTTGGTTTGGTTTGTCTACTTTCTAAGAGTTCATGGGCTAGCATTTCAGAGTCTCAAAGGATATTGGGGTCATCTCATGTTCTCTTTAGAACTGTAGGCCAAGGTGAGCATCACCCAACGCTTCCACTTTTACTATTTACTAGGTTAGCTTGCGTTAGACTAGATCTAGCCTTTACACGTTTCGAACTGAGCTATATTGACTCAGCCGGGTGTCTGCTTGATTATATATGATATTGTTATATGCCTATGTGCGAGTATTCTGTGATTGGTCGGTAGAGTGAGCATAGGTAGTTATGATATTGATTGATGGGACATAGTATTTAAATATTTAATAGTGATTAGGGCTAAACCGACATTGTTTGAGAATTGCGAAAGAGTATTGAATGCATGTAAGTGAATGACTTGACTTATATATATATATATATATATATAT
>OVAN01006115.1:0-21993 GCA_900406275.1 Anastatica hierochuntica | reverse complement strand
TGAAACTCATTCCGGTAAGGACACGTGTCAAGTAACTTCTTAATTAATATATAGGGGATTTTGTCATTCACCTTTTTTTGCATCATAGATGTAAGAGCATCTCCAAAAGAGTCTATAAATCTTTAAATATGAAGATTTTTACTCTTTAAAAAGAAACTTCAAAACTTCAAATTTGAAGTTTTGAGTAGTAAAACTTCATATTTGAAGTTTCACCCTCAAAACTTCAAATTTGAAGTTTCATAGTTTTTATTTTCATATTAGTCTCTATAATTATACAACATACTTTTTATTCTTAAAAGTTTTGTTGATTATCGTTTTAATCCTTGAATATTTTATATCTCATAATATTTCAAATATTTTCTTATAAATGTAATTTTTACACATAAAATTAAATAAAAACTTTAAATGAGACTACAAATATTTTATAACTAGACTTGTACAACAACAATATTTTCTTTTGTTCACCATACAACAACAATATTATAACTAGATTTTATGGAATAATCTAGTATTTTCTTGTAATTTATTATAACTAGATTTTTCTATGTAAAATTTTAGTATTTTAGAGTAATTTTTTATTAATTAATATTGTTGTGATAATTTTGCAGATGTGTTAGTTATTTATAAATGTTTAATGAATTCAAAATTAGTTATGATAAATATAAATACCATAATGCAAAATACAAATATTTTTGAAGTTAAATTTGAAGTATTGCTTTTGGAGAAGAACATCTCCAAACTTCAAATATGAAGTTTTGGAAACTTCAAAATAAAGATTTTTTTGGAGATGCTCTAAAAAACACAAAAACTATCTAGGGACCTGCCTTTTTGTCTTTTTCTGCTAAAAAGCAAGTCTCCTGCATGCTTTTCTGTCCGCACAGCAATTTAAGTTGTTCATGCATGGCTTCTTTTTCTATAACCAATAAATGAATTATCTTATTTAAATTAAATCAAAAACTATCTATTTAGTTTATATAAATAAGAGCATAAACAAACCGTACATCATTCACTCTTTCTTCATTATTAAATCCAAACATTAAACATACTATTCTCTTCTTTTTTTAAAAGCATAGTAATTTTTTTCTTCTTCTTCAATTCCTTCCATTCATACCGTAAATTTTTTTTAATATATTGATAGAATATATAATTGTTAAAATTTAGTTAACTATATTTAACTATAGTAACTAACTATAGTAATTGTAAAAATAGTAAATATAACTAAAATTTTATATATATGGTATATTTAAAATTTTTATCTATAACATATGAATGTATATATATATATTTATTATTTGAATAAAATTGTATGAAAAAAATGTAAAATCTTGATTCAAAAAATATTAAAAATAAAGAGTATACATATATGAATAGTTTTAAAAAACTTTGTTTTAGTCTAAAAGATTTAAATAATGTTAAAAGTATACTTAAAAATATTATTAAATATTGTTTTAAATAATATCATCTATCACTGAAATCATTATTTTAAACCGTAAAATTTTTAAAATGGTAATATATTTAGATTAGAAGAAGATATATTACATTTTAATTCACATGCAAAGCAGAATGAAGAGAAAATTTACACATACACACACAAACGTATATATGATCATATTCATTTAAGAAAACAACAGACTAGAAGATATTTTGTAATAATCATTTAGAAATTAATATGATTTTTTATTAATGAACTAAAATAATAAAACAATTTTTTTTTTATATTTTTCTCCTTATAAAAAATAAAAAGTTTATAAATATATTCATTATATATATATATATAGATTTTGTTTCATTTACATAGTCCATATAGTTATAGTTTACAAAGTTTGACAAAAGAAATTGTAAACACATAATTTGATAAAAGTTGTTACAACATACTTAATAGTACATTTTCTTAAATTTTATATTAACTAAGTCAAACCAATATTATTTAACTGAAAAAATCTCGTGTAGGGTGGAAGTTAAAAAAACATAGTTCTGTGTTGTTGAATTGTGCTCATCAATAAAATATATATAAATAATTGACAGTATAGTATTTTTTTTTACATATTTAGTTTATTCTATCTCATATAATATGCATATAAATATAGTTATTTTTGTTTTTACAAAAATTGTAAGCAAATATAATATGATAAAAATTGTTATAACATACTTAATAATATAATTGCTGACATGAGTTACTACTTAGTTTAAACTAATATTGATTATGTCATTTTAAAATTGAAGATATAACGTCAAATCGCCGACAAAATACAATATTTTTAGGATGAAGAAGATATAAATTTACCTACAGAAACTTCGGCACGAGTAAGTAGTTAATAATTTTTTAAACGTTTTAGAATAATTAATACTAAATTAAAAGATTGAAAATTTGTAACTTTATAGATGAAAGACAATTTTATATGGACTCCTAATCGAGAACGAGTATTCATTGAGTTATATGATCAAACAATTGCCATGAACGATTACCGTTTCAAAGATCATACACCCGCTGGTAAAGAGTTTCTCGTTCATAAGTTTAACCAAGAGTTTAATATTAGCGTAAACTACCGGTTCTTCAAAGAAAAACTTGATCAACTAAAAAGAAAATACAAGAAGTACAAGCATCTTATGAAAAATTTTGCGGGCATTTCGGTTGATCAAACTACGTCTGTGATATATGCTTCTGATTCATGGTGGAAAGATCGTGAAGTAAGTACATAGAAAATCTCTTATAATCAGAATATGTTTAATAACTTAAAATATCTATAATATTTGTAGTATAAAAACTATATAATAGGTATTAGGATTGTAAAATCATTTAAGCGAAAGCCGCCAGAGCATTGGGATGTGATGCAACGATGTTTCATATTATATGATGTCCAATCACAGTCTCAATACTCTTTGCACCAGAGAAGAGAAGAGCTAATGAATGATGGTCAAATAATGATGAAGGTCATATCTACTCTGAAACATATGGTAGTGATATGCAATGCACTCAAGTTCCTGAGACACAAGAAGATGAAGAAGTATATCGTGTTAACATTGATGATGACATGCGTCCTTCAAACGAGTTCATCCGTGAGTATTTGCGTCAGAATTCTTCACTTGTTGCTGCTTCTTTTCAGATTCCTACTCTTAGAATTCAACAACGAGGTGGACTGAGGCGTGGAAGTAGCTCACAAAGAGGTGAAACAAACTCATGAGTCTCTGTTAGGAGTGGATCACAAGGAAGTCGTAGAAAACAATCATTTGAGACAACTTCTAATCGATACTATGACGGGTTTTAGAGAGTTTCAGCGCCAAAGTTTACAAAAGTTACGTCCAAATTCTTTTGACGAAGATGATTACAAGGAATTTGATACTGCAGCGAAGATATTCGAATCAATGGAGCTACCAAATGACACCAATTTTTATTGGGCGTGCATTCATGCGTTCAAAGAAGAAAGATTTTGGCGCAAGTACTTCATTGATAGAGCAGAAAGCACCATAGAAGATAAGATGAAGTTTTTACAAGCTCTTACTGGATATACCCGGGACAGTGAATATGTGGGAAAACGATTAGAATCTGGGCAAAATTTTGGTAGTCCAACTTGTGGGCTATGGAGTTCTAGTTTTCAAAAATGGGGAACACCTCCAAATGCACCACAATGGGGTACACCTTTTCAGCAATGGGGTACACCGCCAAATGCCCCGCAATGGAGTTCACTTCCAAATGCTCCGCAATGGGGTACACCGCCAAATGCCCCCCAATGGAGTTCACCTTCAAATATTGCGCAATGGGGTACACAACACGTTCCACAATGGGTTGCGCCTCAAAATTCTCAGCAATGGGGTTCATCAGCAAATACTCAACAATGGGGTCCTACATCTACTGTTTCACAATGGGGTTCATCACCCAATACTCATCAATGGGGTTTATCACAAAATGCTCCACAATATATCTCTTCGACAAATGTTCAACGTGGATTTTCACTAGAAACAGAAGTACAAATTACAACAAATGATCATCAAGGAGTTCCACATGGAGAAGACGTTCATGTTGCCGATAATGTTATCAGAGGAGTATCACCAAAATTTGGTTTCACGAACTATGTTTCTACAAGTAACACATCACGTCCACGAAGACGAGGATGATTATTCAACATCTGGGGATCTGAAAGAGGATTAAATTTAAATGAAACAATGAAAGTGATTACGCTTCGGATAACTAGTTTAATAAGATTTGTACTTTGTTAGTAATCGTTATGTTTTGTTTCACATTTTATTTTCTAATGTCTATTATGTATTATATTCTTGATTAATGATAATTCTCATCGATTTAGTTTTTATTTTATGTTTAAAAATTTCAGGCTTTTCGTATGTCAGTTACGATCACAAAGTCCACACAATCTAAATCACAATAAAATAATTGAGTTATGGAATTTGGAAAATGAGAAATTTAAAGAGTTAGTTATTCAACCATCACTGAGTTACTACAATCGCTATTTTGAAAGAAGACCAGTTCAAACAGATGGTGGTTTAGGATGGAGAATTATTTGGCGTCGAGTACAAGAAGATGCTTTCAGATCTTTATGTGACATATTGCAAACGAATTATGATTTTCAATCTACTTTGCATGTTAGCATTGAAGAGAGTGTGGCAATGTTTCTGCGAATTTGTGGGCACAATGAAGTTCAAAGAGATGTTGGATTACTGTTTGGACAGATGCAAGAGATAGTGAATAGTAAATTTTTTGAAGTTCTTAGAGCGACTGAGTTACTTGCTTGTGATTATGTCAAGGCTCCAACAAGACAAGAACTACGTCGAATTCCTGAAAGATTGCAAATGGACAGAAGATATTGGCCATATTTTAGTGGATTTGTAGGAGCTATGGATGGAGTTCATGTATGTGTTAAAGTGAAGCCTGAACTACAAAGAATATATTGGAATCGACATGATACGACATCATTTAATATCATGACAATATGTGATCTAAATATGTTGTTTACATATGTTTGGAATAGAGCACCCGGATCATGCCACGATACAACAGTTTTGACGATGGCACAAGACAGTGATTCTGAATTTTCGTTGCCTCCTGCAGACAAATATTATGTAATTGATTTTGGGTATCCAAATAAGCGAGGTTTTTTAGCTCCCTATAGATCTTCTCAGAATGGTGATGGATCTAGAATCCACACAGAATACGGGGTGTAAGATTTGTCGTAATACACTAAAGAAAGGATGGTATTTTATTGAATTGTAATCGTAATTCTACAAAAGTTTCAAGCTCAATTTCTAGAAAAGAAAACTCGGTCCTTGTTCTCAAGCTCCTCCTTCTTCTTTTATACTCCTCCAGCTCTCGTAACTCCCGAGTTATTGTGCATTTACTCCTCTCATTAATGCCGATTCTTCAGTTTTGATTTCTTTTAGCTTTGAACTTCATGGGCCTTTTCTTTTCTCTTTTGAATTGGGCCGGATATTTCTAGGTGAGCCCTGACGGCCCGTCCGCATATTGGTCCTCTAATCGATCCTCGGGTCGGTTAACTCCTAACCGGATCCGGGTGTTAACCACCTCCTCCAAATGGGGTTATTAGGTATCACATGCCTCACTTCAATAATGGTCCTCCTCCTAGGAATAAACAAGATTTTTTTAATCGATGTCATGCATCTCTACGTTCTGTTATTGAAAGGACATTTGGAGTTTGGAAGAAAAAATGGAGGATTATGTGCGATTTTCCGAGATATGATATCCATGTTCAAAAAAGAATGGTAAATGCTACAATGGGACTACATAATTTTATCAGAATTTCAAATTATTTTGATGAAGATTTTGTGGAAGTAATGGGACACACAATTATTATCAACGAAGATTCTGAAATTGATCCAACTGATGTGGAGACAACAAATATAGCTGATGGAGATCATATGACAAATATTAGAGATAATATTGCAGATATGTTATGGGCAAATCAAAATACTCTTCGATGAATTATTATACCTTTTTTTAAGTAACATATTTTTATATTATGTGTTTTGGTTTTTGTTGTTGTAATTTTTTTTATCTATATATATGATCTGCATTTTTAATCTGTTTTTACCATTCACAAGTTTATTTGATCTGTTTGATCTGCATCTCTCCTGCATGATCTGCATCTCTCCTGCTTAATCTGCATGATCTGCTTGATGCACTACTTGAACTGATTTTACCATTCGAAACCTTACTCAAACCCGAATCACCCAACTGAAAACTATAAATATCTGAAAAGTTACTGTAAAGTTGGAGCTGGGGATTCGGACCAAACCGAATAAGTTCCAAACCGGTCGAATATCCAAACAAGCGAATACTAGACTTTGTGGCTGGCAAGGGAATATCAAATTCTCATAAATTCTCATATGACCTTCAAGGGAAAAAATAATATACAATAACTAATATTCTCACTAACTTTCTTTCTTGTGCTATTCCTATTTTATCCTCACTTAAAACAAACAAATAAACCAAATAAAGAAAATGAAAAAATGAAAAAGTAAAATTGTATTTAAAAAGAAAAAGAAGGGGTCCACTTCTAAAAAAGTAGTTGAAAAAGTGGTTGGAATTAAACAAAAAAAATTAATGATTTTTGATTGGTGCATCTTCTTCACGTTGGTTGGAATTAAATTTTCTCTTTCATAACACATTTTCTTCACGTTGCTTCCTCCTCCTCTTTCTTCTTCTTCTTCTTCTTCCTCTCTTTAGCTTTTTTATTCTTTAGATCTAGCTTGTTTTGTGGAGTTCATCATCCTACAACTTTGATTTTAGGTAATTTTTTATCCATGTGTCGTGATATCTTTGAGCTTCTTTTAACTCAAACTTTGTTATTTCATTTTAATCCACAATGTGGGGATTATTGAAGTTATTGATTTGATTTTTAGCGAATCATAGAGTAACCCAGATGTAAATGTAGATAGAGAACTTGTTTTTGTAGTTTTTTGTTAGTTTAGTAGAGTCTTACACGAACTAGAGAGCTTAAATGGTTTAGGGTTGAGCTAAAACTTCGGATTTTGGTAGAACTGAACAACTGGTATCACTGGATAACTGGTATAACTGGTACAACTTATATGTAATTCTTACAAAAGTTTTTGATTTTTTCAGAGGACAATGAATGGCACGGTGATATATTTTGACTATGGAGGATATTATTCAGATGATGGAAATGATGTGCGATGGAATCAGAAAGAAATTCATGTTTATAGTTTACTTCATAAAGGATCTATAGAAGATGTCACTTATTCTTAGTTGGTTGGTCGAATATGCAAGAAAATTAAGGTGGATGAAGCTGCGACAAAGCTGAAGATTAGTTACATTCCAATGCAAATGGATCCTATAAGGAGGATGTGGCGTCAAAGTTTGGCCCTTTGCAGAGTTTGTTATTTGTTGTTAAAAGTTTATGTATTTGGAGAAAGGAAGAAGACAAGAGAAAAGGTTCCCATGTGTTATGTGAACAACTATTTTATATTTCTCAAGTATGTAGCATCAAACTTAGTTATTTGAGGTTTGACGTTTGATATTTCTGTTTTAGTATAACTAGTACAACTGGTTAATGTGTTGTGTACAACTACGTTATGAGAAAAAAACAGTTTTTTGTCGAAAAAAAAACTCGTCAAAATTGTTGTTTTAAGTGGCAAAGATGCTATTAAGTAATGTTTGACAAACATATCATTAGAAATCTAGCTAATGTATCACAACAACAATAGACTATAGAGCATATCCCTTATACATTCATGGTTACTTTGTTAATTTATAGCCATGTTTTTTTTATGAAAATGAGCATACAATGTTATTTTTCAAAATTTTTTAATGCAAACATATATAAAATCCAATTTAAATATGTATTATCACAAGTACAATTGGAAAATATGAATTTAATATATTGTATAACTAGTTTGTAACAAAATCTGTTAAAATACTACTATGTAGAAGTCTGTACAACTTGGATCTTCCGGTATAACTATGTGAAAAACGGCGGCTCATATTTAATAATTTTTTATATAAATGATGGGTAGTTTTTTTGTCTGTCTACTGTTTTTGTCTTCACATGTGGTGTCATTTTCCCATGTGTTTAATATTTTAATCATTTGCCCATGTGTTTAATATGTTAATCATAAATTGACGGATATTTTTATTTTTTATTTTTTTTATTTTCAAAAAAAAAAATTAAAGTATGAATTTTTAAATTTGAGAGGAAACTTAAGCATAATATTTTACATTAGTTGTACCAGTTATCCTAATAATACCAGAATATAGTTGTACCAAAATAACCAGTTCTACCGAGTACTTAGTCCTTCCTGCTAAAAACCAACAAAAACCAAAATCCAAAAACAAAACATAACTAAATATCCAAGTCTAAACATCCAGATAGAACAACTAAAACACTAGTTATTCTTTGGCTTTTTCTTATCCTTCTTCTCCTCTGTGTAAGGACTTTGTAGAAGCCTAGAAGGCTTCCTCTCCCTCTTCGCCTTCTCCTCAACCACGACTTTCTCGGCAGCCTCTTTTGCTGCCTTCTCGGCAACCTCTTTCTCTTCCTTTGCCTTCTTGACAACCTCTCTTGCTGCTTTCCACCTCTTATAATAAGACGGAGTAGTCGGGCTTTTCATCTTGGTTCTTCCGAGAGCAAACGGACATGGTTTGTTGCACTTGCGTAAGAAATATCTATCCTCAGCAGTAAGTGAACACTTGTCAGCCAAACCCTTGGCCACAATCGCCTACCACTCTGCCTCTATTTTGTGCAATCTCCTCTGGTGTCTTCTTCTTCACTACCACGGGTTCCTCATCGGACTCCTCAGATGTTTCGTGTACCACAATCGCCATCTCGGTCTTCTCCTTCTCAGCTGTCGCCTCTCTCTCAGCCGTTGCCTCAGTCGTCTCTCTCTCAGCCTCCTTCTCAAGCATCTCTCTCTCAGCCCCCTACTCATCCGTCCCTTTCTCAGCCTCCTTCTTATCAGTATTGTGTCGGCTGGAAGTAGAACTCCAGAGGCTGCAGAGGTTCAATGGTCTTCTCAACCTGCAATCAGTTCAAAACACTTCTGTTTCAGATACTATTTTTACCAATTATCCTGAGACACAATTTTTTCCTTACCGTTTCATATCCACGTTGCTCCTGTTGCGGTTCGGAGCTCGCCGCTGCAGCAGGTTGTTGTTCCTCCTGCCTCTCCGCTGCAACAGGTTGTTGTTCCTTCTGCCTCTCCGCTGCAGCAACAACTCTCTTCCTCTTCTTCCTTTGTCTGATATTCGAATTCAATGATGTCTTTGGCGTCATTTTCTTTAAATAAAAAGCAAAACCCATAAAAAAGTCAAAATCTTAAACTCAATCCTATTTCAACCGCAACTGTTAGTCGAAAATCCAACGAGAAACTAACCAAATTCAGTAACTCTTTTGTTTAAAACGAAAGACATTTGCCAACAACAAAAATCCAACAACAAATTGTCAAAATCCCCAACTCAATTATTTGTTTAAAACGAAAGACAATTACCAAATTTCTACTCTGCTAGAATATTCACGTTGATATCTACCTTATCCACTATTTTTTCAATCCATTTCACAAAAAAAACTATCAATTGATTCAAATCACACAATGATTATACCTTTTATGATGGGTTTTCTTCACGGGGGCGGCGACGCTAGATCTTTTTCACGGCGGCGACGATGAGGGTTGAAGATGAAGATGAAGAAGAAGAACGGCGGTGGCGCGAATCGAAGAGGAGAGCCGACGTGGAGTAGGAGAGCCGGCGGAGAAGGATTGAAGATGAAGAAGAAGAAATTGAAGATGAAGAAGAAGGGAGGAATTGAAAACCCTAGAAACGAGAGAGAAGATGAATCGATTTCATTTAATTTTTTCTTTTGTTCGTTTATTTTTTTGATTTAATTTGTTTACCCACAACATCAAGTATAGATACTTGTGGATGACCCACAACATCAAGTATAGATACTTATGAACCTCTACGGTGGAGATAGTCTTTGCGACAGATTGTATGCAGCTAATCTCGATGGTGTCTACCCCACAAGAATTGCCAGCATTCGCGTCGGAACTGGAAGATTTCCAAGCATTAAGAAGTGTTTTTCCTTCGTTTCATATTTTTTATATTCCTAGAACCTTGAATGTCGCTGCAGACAATCTTGCCAAAACGGCAAGATTAAAAATGTAATTGTTACTCATGTAAGCACCACGGTTGCCTCGCTCCTTTTAGAAAGGAGTGACGGTCCGAAAACTTAGTAAATGAGTGTTGACGACAAAAAAAAAAATACTTGTGGATGACCCAAAAGAAGTGACGGTCCGAAAACTTAATAAATGAGTGTTGACGACAAAAAAAAAAAAAACTTGTGGATGACCCAATCCAACTGGATAGTCCGAAAAAGAGATCCATTTGTTTGAATTCATTAAGGGTAAAAGTGTAAAATACTTGATTTTTACTCACAATTGTTTATAACAAGGTTATATGGGAGAAAATTTTTATGGAGGAGGTTATATGAGAGATTGAATTCCCGGCAAGGGCCCCGATTACGGCCGGACCGAATTATCATCTGATTAAATCATTTAAAAATAAGTTTTTAAACTATAGTTTTGTCCGCACTAAACCGGACTGATTAATTAAATTTATGAGATTAGCAAGGACCAGTGAGTAGATTTTGTCGTTTTCTGTCGCAGACATTTTTCTAAAGCGAAAGACAGCCAAAGGACCAAGACTAAAGATCTCTCTTTACTTTCCTTTTCTTCTTCGGTTTCATAAGGTTTGTTGCTTCTTCGTATACTTGATTCTTCAACTATGTGAGTTCTTCTATTTCAATCAAATCATTTTTCTTTGATAAGGCTTCTTAAAGATTCATACTTTCTGTTTGATCTTGATGGAGAAGCAATGTTTCTTGTAAGATAGTTGTTGTTTTGATTCTCAAATTTCTTTCCTTTGTTTGTTGATATTCCAGATAGATGGATCAAATTGTTAACGTGAATGAGTTTCAAGAGCTGGCGAAACAAGCTCTCCCTAAGATGTTCTATGATTTCTACAGTGGAGGAGCAGAGGATCAACACACTCTCAAGGAAAATGTCGAAGCTTTTCGTCGAATTGTGTAACATCTCCCTTATCAGTATCCTCTTCGATTAGTGCTTGACACAACTCTAACTTCTGTCTAATTGTAATTCTGTGTGCTTTGATGTTTTAGGTTTAGGCCTAGAGTTCTTGTTGATGTTAGCAAAATAGATATGTCTACAAGCATATTGGGTTACCCGATCTCGGCTCCAATCATGATTGCTCCTACAGCGAAACACGGGTTGGCTCATCCAGATGGTCTGTTTTCTCTATGCTCATAACTTCTACTATACAGTCATTGTTTTCGAAAAATATGACTTTGATTTGTGTTCTATGTTAGGAGAAACCGCCACTGCGAAAGCTGCAGCTGCGTGTAACACTATCATGGTACCAAGTTGTTTATTGGTATACATGTTTTGCACTGTTTTTGGTTTAAGAAGGTGATGAATAAAAATACTATTTTGTTCTATAAATTTCAGATAGTATCATACATGGCTTCATGTACTATTGAGGAGGTTGCTTCCAGTTGTAACGCTGTTCGGTTTCTTCAAATATATGTAAATACACATTTTGAAGTTTTAGCTGCTTTTGTTATCCTTAAAAAATGTTCTTACTTGGTGTAGGCTTTAGGCCTCGGTTCTTAGTTCGCTCCAATATATTTTGTAGGTGTATAAAAGACGCGATGTTACTGCTCTGATGGTGAAAAGAGCTGAGAAGGCTGGATTCAAGGCCATAGTATTGACTGTTGATGTTCCTAGACTTGGTAGAAGGGAAGCAGATATAAAGAACAAGTAACACTCTCCATTACTCTGCTTTGTCTATCTAATTATAAGTGGTCTGTGAGATGATGCTTCGATTACTTTCTGTAGAATGATAGCCCCGCAGCTGAAGAATTTCGAAGGTGTTTTTTCAACCGAAGTCCGGCCTGTGAGTAGAGCTTGAATTAAGGTTGATGTAAACTGAAACCTTACCTGTTATTGACATGATAACTTTTTTGCAGACTGATGGTTCAGGGGTCGAAGCCTTTGCCTCTCGTGCACTTGATGCTTCGTTAAATTGGAAGGTAGAAATCTTGTGAATCGATGATTCCTCTGACAATGGAAGGTCACTCCTTATAATGTTTGCACTGCAAAACTTTAGGATATCGAATGGTTAAGATCTATTACTAAGTTGCCTGTTCTGATCAAAGGGATTCTCACCCCTGAAGACGGTAAAATTCTTGTCTCATACTCTGAGATATTTAGACTTTACCATACTATGTAGAAACTCTCAAGGCTCTTGAAAGACACTTTTTGATGACACTGGCAGCTCTTAAGGCTGTTGAAGCCGGTGTATATGGAATAGTAGTATCTAACCATGGGGCTCGCCAGCTCGACTATACCCCAGCTACGATAACTGTTTTAGAAGAGGTACATCCAACAATGCTTGCTCTAAAACAAACTTATTCTTCTTAATGATCATACTGGTCTTCTTCCGAAACTGCAGATTGTTCACGCTGTTGGAGGGAGGATTCCGGTTTTGTTTGATGGAGGAGTGAGACGAGGAACAGATGTATTCAAGGCGCTGGCTCTCGGAGCGAAAGCTGTTCTTGTAAGCTCTGATAATGCTACGGTGTAAACTTCGGCATACATTTCTCAGGTGGTTTCTCTGTCGAGATGCTGACAATATTTTTGGTTGGATGGTGCAGATAGGGAGGCCTATAGTCTATGGGCTAGCAGCTAAGGGTGAAGATGGAGTGAGAAAAGTGATTGAGATGTTAAAGAATGAGTTTGAGCTGACTATGGCCCTTTCTGGTTGTCCCACCATTGATGACATAACCAGAAACCATGTTAGGACTGCGAATGAGAGACTTCCCTCTATGCTCTGATCCTAAAGGAAATTGACAGATGCAGTCTTGGAAACTGAATTGAACAATTGAATAACACCGTAAGCATATATTACCACGCGATTACTACGTTTAGACATTGTACGCTGTTTCTGTTGTTGCTTATTTGGCTGTTAATAAAGAATGCCTCTAAGACAAGGGTTTTAACTCTTTGAGAATGGTGTTACCAAAGGGAACTTAATCAACAAAACTTATCTCAATAATGTATACATCACCAGTGTCTGATCAGTTAAATCCCTGGTCTGAAAAGAAGACGTACACAGCCAAAACAAGCCGTCTCTCTGGGCATTTGGCGAAGAAGAAGAAGAAGAAGAAGCTAGCGATCTTATAAGGTGAGGCAATATCAAGATGATGAAAGTTGCTCTTGTAGCTCCAACTGGGAAACCCGATACTCTCTCTCAAACAACATGAACTCCTGCATTTGTTGCATCCAAACCGATCAGAAGGTTCCCCGTTATCAACATTATTATATTGCTTATGATCTTTCGCAGAAGAAGTAGCATACAAATCTACGAGTTAAGCTAACAGATGACTATTCTGGTTAATAACCAACAACGTGAGTAGTTGCATTACCAACTCAGAAAGGAAGAGTGGAAAAATGGATCAAAAGATGACTGAGTCTTTAATTTTGTTCTTGTGGGAGTAAAGAATCGAGTATTGCTTACTTGTAATTGTTGCTTGCTGGACAAAGAGAGAAATCCAGTTTCATCAGAAGCCACGAGCTCGATCAGTTCATCATGATCTTCAGGTGGGTTACCCGACTCCATTAGAGAAACGGACACCTGCAGGTTTGTTTTTAAATGGAGGTTAGTTCATCAATGTAAGTTCAGCCTTCTATCGTTCTCTCTAATGTGAAGGACCATTGAAAAAGAATTCTATGAAAAAATATCATCACACTTTTAATAAGTTACGGCGAATTAACATCATATAATGCATGCATTGTTAAAAGTAATATGTGCTCTCGATGTACTGAAAACTCAAACGTGAAATCTGGAGGAGGCTGGTTGCATAAAAGAGGCTTTACCTGCATAGATCGAAGAACAAGCTCTGGAAGACAGCATCTCCTACAGAGACCGCGGACAATATAAGTTGCAGGTGTTTCAAGCGAGCCCTCTTTGCTTGAATACCAAGCGTCTAGGCGGGATATATCCATCGTAACACCTGCTTGGAACCGGGCAAGTTCACCTGCAGTCATATTTAACATTTTGCTTGTTTTAGTGGCGCTGGAGATTTCATTTGGGATGAAGTTTATATGGAGAAAGAAGTTAAACCACAGTAAAGGAGAAATATTGTCCACAGGATACATCCCAACCTTTAAAACCAGCTGCTGCAACTGCACTTAAGATTCCCCCGTCATTTGCATTATGAGGTCCAAGTCCATCACCCTCAATTGCTAAACACCGGAGCACAACCTCAATGCAGTAGCTGTCCCTTGACGAAATTGATACATTCACCTGCAGCAAATATCAACATAAATATTAATGTAGCAGTACACTGCTTTTGAGAATGTGTTAAAATCTTTAAATATACCCAATTCGTTTGCATAACCATTTTAGACAAAATCTTACGCCCAAGGAATATACACACTTATATGTAGCCCGTGCACGGTAAAATCATGGATAACAGGTAAAAAAAAACATATGAAACAAGAACATTTAATGAAGGAAGTACCATTAACTGGCGGTCTAAAACATCTTCCTCACTGACAGAAGAGTAGAGTGCACTCATCAATGTCGCACAAACAGTAGCATCTGGGCGCAAACATTCACCAGAAGGCAAACAGAGCATCGCCGTTGCATGCAACTCAAGGAACATATATTCTTCTGATTCAAATACATGGTCTTCGAGAAATGTCAACCAGGGATTGTGTTTTCCTATATAATGAGGTTCAAAACTATCACATTAACAGAATTTTTGACAAACGTAAAAACTGCTCTTCTTGCATACAAGTCAACCATATGTTACAAAGTACGGTGTCACTTACGGAGGAGCAGTGACATAGAAGAATCCAAAGTCTCTTTGGCTGCTACAACAGCTTTCTGATTTTCCTCTTCTGACAATTCAGTGACTTCAGCATTCTCTAATTTAAATTTGAGCCAGTTGCGATATTTTGCATCACAGGAATAATACTCATTCTGTTTAAAGACCACGGATACAAAAAGCTAATTAGACACTTGCTGTCAAAGGAATAACCAAACGTAAAGCGTTGTGAAGCATACCCAGTCTTGGAACTCTTGCAAATTCTCGGAAACATAATCCTCTAGTGTATCTGGATTTTCTGAGAGTTGCTTCAAAGGCTCAGCGAGAAAACTAAGAAGAGTGTGTGCACCCACAGGAGTTGCAGGCACCCGCCACATGGCAATCAAGGCAAACTCTCGGAATAGTATGTTGCTGAACAGAGGAGGAAAACAATAATAGCATGAAACAGAGGCAAACGTGAAGAAAATAAAATTGGAGGCAGACACTTTACATATTAAAAAGGACTTCAGGTCAAATGGTTTTGACATTACTTCTTCATAAAGGAATTGATTAATTTGATAACAAGTTGCAAAGTTAGCCTACAATTTCCTAACGTGTTGAGATTTCTCGCTGTCGCATACACGAGGGCATGCATGCCTCATACATGTTTGTGTGTTTTTCTATGAGTCAGTGTCCATTGACCATACCTGTGCATCAAAGATCGCAGGAGTAATTTGGAAGTAACATCGTTGACATCCTTAATAGTAGATGGAGGTGTAAAACAGAGCCACTGAATGGCTATGGCTTTTTGAAGACTCTGTTGACGATGCTGCTCCGCAACATCAACTGAGGGATCATATTTTCCAAGTTTGATTTCCCGCGATCGTGACAAAACTCTGCGAATATTCCATAAAGTTGCATATCCTAGCTTACTAGAGTAAAATGTATCTCACAATTACCATATAATAAACCAGGATACAATTTAGATATAATACCTGTCCACTATTTCTTCAAAATTTCCTTGTGAGTCATCCACAGGAGAGAATGGCAAGTATTCCATCGCGGAAAGGAAGATCTTGTACTTCACTTTTACACTATTTTTCCAAGCATAAGGAATCAAATGTCAATGAATTTAACTGGTGCTTGTTGAGAAGGTTACATAATGCAATATGGAACTCTCTTCCAATATTTATCATAGCAACAGATAATTCAGATATTTTTTTACCTGCTATGCATCCTTAGCTCCATCATGTGTACAAAAAGTTCAATGCAGCGGTGACGAGCAAGCTGGGAAGCATAGATTCCTACTAGTTCTTCATGTTGTTTTGAAAATAAAAACATCGCATACCTGAGCATTTCACCGATCACTAAAGAACCAACCGAGAGCATATAATGTATCATGAAATAACATAAGTTCCTTAAATGAACTCTGTTACCACAGAGAAACCATCCCGAAGTAACTCACATATGAAGAATAAGATCACCAACATTGCTGAGCTTCTCCCTGTCCTTGATTTCATCAGCAAGCATATACCTAAGAACAAGCACCACATGAGCACCGAACTTTATCATATGAGGGTCGCCATGGGGCCTGCCAGATGCAAAATTCATGGAGTCAAATCACAAATATAGCAGTGCTGGAAAACACATATCTCTCTGCTTTATAATAAATAAGGAACATCTGCAAATTTGCAGAAGGTAATGTCATTTAGAGACCCCTACCACCTCCCTGATATGTGAATTTTTGTTAATTCGAAAGAAAATAATGCAAAATGGAAACTATATCCCAAAGCTTTTAAATACAAGTGAAAGTATCTAGAGAAAAAAAACATTTGATTACCTAAAGTTGCTTTGATCATCTTCTAAGGGAGCTATCCATGACCATATGGTATCGAGAAGATGTGAGATATTCCCTAACATAAGGTTCATCTGTAAACGAATGTATTAGGGATGGTTCTTATCGCTTGATGGAATCGTCTTTGGCATCTAAGATACCTGAATTTGCCGGTGCTGCTCTTTGCATCCCCGGACAACAGCTTCGTGCACCATTTCCCTACGCCCGGAGCATAAGAAAAGCAGCTCGTTATGAGGGGAACAAAAATAAATTTTCCCAATCGTTGCATGCATACCCTGAATGAAGTTTCTGAAGAAGAGCAGGAAGGTCACGGGGTTGTTGGTTTAGAACATGGAGGGGCCAATCTTCCGGCCCAAATGAAGCCTGACAACCATTTTGCATAGCTTCAGGACTTTCATCAAGGCAGCTATTAAACCTTTCTGTCAAGCCTGGCTTTGATTGGGCGAGTTCTAAATCAACTTGAACATCAAGCCATGACTTTGCCATCGCCCAGCAAGCTGACTGCAAAAAAAAAATCACCGTTTGGGCTAAGATAATGTTGATCCATGCAGTACATAGACTACGCTACGAAATATAAAGCATTCTTTAGTTTTCCAAAGATTTTGCATAGGAGGGGTCGAGATGAAAACAAGTGTTGACAAATATTTCATATCCATCTGTAAACATGAACAAAGTATCCCACGAGTGATAATTCAATTCAACAGGGACACATGTGCAAGGTGGGGCCTATATAACTTAAAAAGAGAGCTGCATTTCAAATAATCCCCCTAAAAAATACAACGCTCATGAAAAACAAAGGAAACAATGCTAAAAATCGTAAAAGAAGAAAACAATTGCAGCCAAGAAAGCAATGTTAAAATATGCTACATATAAAGCTGATTATACAAGTGTGCATGTTTTACCTCCCAATCAGTACAAACTGGTAACATACGGTTCAGGTTGCTGCATTGAGTTGCGAAAACAGCAACTTCATGTTTGCCGCCATCCTGCTCTGCAATTTTCTTTGGAAACAAACATTTTAAAACAGTTTCAGTTTCTTTGAGATGGAAATAAAAATATAATTCATTAAGAAAGCAACAAAACATATCCAGAATCCGTATTACCTCTGATGCACAGTACGAAGCCCATTTCCAAAGACGCAGCTGATTGCCAAAGCCACTTTCCAGCTCGATAGCCTGCAGAGTCCTATTTTTTCCATTCTTTTCCAGGGCCTCAACAGAAGGAAACATGTCCATTCCAGTAAAAGGGCACAAACTTGCAGCTCTCCATGGCTGCCATATTGTAAATTTAAATCGACTTTATACCTATACACCTTTGTAATCATTACCCTAAGAGGCTTCATATTCATTGTAAATATTACCTGCCCAGCAGACCTGCAGAGATCACATGCCTCCTCTATTCTCCCAGCCCTTATCAAAGTCCAAACATCCTCAAGAAGAGATTCATCTTGTTTCTGCCAAAGAAAAGCTGTAAATATTAATTTTTATCTAACAGTGGTAACAAAACAAAATGCAACTTTCACAATATAGATATAGCAACAGGGAGGCTAGAACATATAAAAGAAGCATTCACAATTGCTACGTTATACCCCCTAGAGCCTAGACCAAGCAAAGCAAAGCTATAAATAACTTCGAGAATTAAATATTAATTACGAAGAAGATAAAAAAATGGTGGCAATTCTGAGAAAACTTCTTCAACCCTTTTTAACCACAAGGCAATGCTATCTGGGCAGTCCACCAACATTGTGTCTACCATGTCGAATCAAAGCTAAAACACGCCCATCAGAACTAAAAGATAAATGAACCAAACTTCAACCATAGCTAAGCAAACTTACACTGTCATCAGGAAGAAGACGAGCATGTTCACGAGTTGGAGCATCAAAATCCAAATGGTGTACAGTGTCAGAGGCGGAACCAGTTTTCTTGAGATATCTTTGTGTGTGATGCCACACTCCAGCGTTAGGAAGATAAGTACCCACATGAGATCCCCGCACCTGAGAACATAAAGAATTCCTTGACTAAATTCTAATCATGTGTTAATTAGCTCTATCGATTTGAGGTTTCATCACGCAATTCTTTACCTAAGCTGAACAAAGCCTAGAAAACAGTATAAATTACCAAAATATATGAAAATTAGGAAACACAAACACTTGACTCTGATTTCAGAAGCAATGATGTTCCAAAGGAGTTCCTCAAATTCCATTCATATAGAACTAGGTCAAGCATTTCACTAGGGGGCGAGCAAAGACTACTAGAAAACAAAAATGTAGCAACCACCCAGCCGTTTTGTGCAAATTCTTTTTCTTTAAATCTTGATGCAAGTTAAAGCAACTGACTGCAGTTAGTGAGTTTATTAGCGATCATATGCATGAGCTCTAATTAGGAATAGGGAAAAATGATCGCATCAACCAATCAAGCATATACCAGAATGACATTGGTAAGTAATATATTTAAAAAGAATATAACTGAATAGCCACCTTCCTTTCCAAGTTAAGCGACTTTGAAGCTAGTTCTTGCAGCCAAAGGACTATCCGAAGACATAGCTGAGCTGTATGGTCGCTTGAAACAAACTGACAAGCCTCCAAATGAGATGTTGATGGGGACTGCAGACATTCGACAAAGTCAAATAAGTCCATGCGTAAGATGTACAGAATAAGAATGATTTCGTTTTAAAAAAATGAAGAAAGAATGGATCACCATAATTAATTCCTCCGGAACTTCTTCAGTAGCTGCAAGAAGAAAGACATATCGTCGACAAAATCATCTCTATGTAGATATGAAATCTTATACGACACGCTGAGTTTTAACAGACATCAAACACAATGTCTACTTTTTTCAAACCTCCCAAAACAATAGATAGACGGAGCTGACTTTCCTAACCTTTTCCATATAGATTCCATAAAAGTGACCAGGAGGCGGCCTCACCAAGCAAAAGCTGAGCCTTCTGTCTCATAAGTTTATCCTCTACAACCCGATGTTTTATATCTGATCCATACCTGTATATAACCGAAAAGGCATTCAACACGAAAGAAAACCCTCGAGTTGAAGAAGTTTGATGGCTCAACGCTCAGATCCAGAAAACATACCTAATTGATTGTGAAACTTCCCTGCATGACTCCTCAAGTTTCAATATTAGATCTGGAATGGACATTAGCCCTACAGAGCCAAGCCATCACAAGTAAATAACAGATAACCAGACTTACATGGGACTCTAGAAAATAAGAATGGCACACATGCATGAGCAAATATGCCAAAATATCTGCAAATTCATGTAAGATGTATATACACTACTTCATATGAGACTGATATATTATTATACAAACCTTGAAGAGCAGAATCAAATAGGGAAGCGAAAAGAGCAAAGGTTGTATCTCCACTCTCAGCCAACTCATCATTCTCAATCTTGCAAGCCTTCAGTGATTGACTTTCTACTCGACGAAACAAAGCCTCATCATCGGCACCATTAATTCCAGAACTTTCCCTCTTAGAAGCAGAAAGCAGATTTGCAGGTGTTCCTTCGTAAGGATCGGTGTGAAAGTTGTCAACCTCTTCTTTAATGTTTTCAAGAAGCAAAGCCGTATTTGTTGGACTATGGATGTGATGCCCATCATACAGTAATCTGTTCTCACTGATGTTTGGACTCGAGTTTTCCTCATACGGCGATGTAGAGTGTCTTTTTCTGTGTGGCAATCAAACCCAAAAAAGAAGTGGTTAAAACAATGTCAATACCCATCATCCCAGAGTTACATAAAACACAGAACAAGCAAAAAGTTTTCGAGACTGATTCCTAAAAACTACATTTCTTCATGTTTACTCATGAAATTAAATACATTACGCAGATTTACTAAACTAAAACCATAAACCCTCAACAAGCCTTAGTTCAATCAACCAAAGCTTTCCACGCATCCAGAAAAAAAAAAAAGAGTGGTCGAGAATTTTTACCGATAACGACGGAATTGATCCCTAACACTGAGGTTTTCGGGGTCGAAGAAGCTAGGGGAAGTGTCCATGTCCATGTCCATCTCCATCTCCATTTCGCCACCGAACACCACAAATTGCTATAAGAAATCTAAGGAAGACGAAAGCCTTTCAACTTCAAATCTTAAGAGAGAATCAAATACTTCAAGTAGCAGAAGTGTGGCAGAGCTTGAGATTCGATTAGGGTTTAGAATTGTAATCGTCAAAATCTAAAAACCCTATAAAATTCATTCGCCACCAGTGAAAGACTCCGGGGGAAAATACAGGGAGGAAGTTCTAGTATAACCTCCGATCCAAAAAAAAAAGTGCCAATATAACTTTGTTATAAAATTTTGTTTTGTTTTTATTTAATTTTAAACGAAAAATAGGTAAGTTACTGAGTTGTCTCAGTGAAATCGAATAATTATATGATCCAACCACTTATTTTCAAGTCACCCACCCGAACTCAACAACAATTGGATCTTGGTAAAAAAAAACAAAAAAGAGAAAAGAAAATGAAAAATTGAGAAAAGGAAAAAAATTAGGGTTTGTCGTTTCCTCTCCAATCCTAACTATTGCGATTTTCTTTCTTCTTCTTCGATCCTCTCCCTTCTTCGATCTCTTCTTGTTCTTTTTCGATCCTCTTCTTCTTCTTCTTCGTCAATCATCTTCTTCTGTTACACTCACTCTTCTTCTTCTCCAAAAGTGAAGAGAAAGCTAAAGAAGAAACATCAAATCCCCGCCGCCGTCTTTGGTAAGCTCGCCGCCTACGCTGCCGTCGTTGCGCCAACGCCGTCGCCGCTGCGCCTACGACGTTGCCGTCTGTGCCTAAGTCGTCGCCGTCTATCTCTTACTCACGACGATATATACTCTTAGATTTTCAAAACCAAACTCATCTAGGTAACATTCATCTCCCTCTGTGTTTGTTATTCAATTTCCTTCAATTTTTCGTTTTTTTGGTCAATTTGGATATGATTTCTTTCGATTGAGGACAGAAATGGGTTTGGTTTGATGGATTGTGGCACTAATCGGGTTGTTGGGTTGTAGTTACAATTTCGGCAGATTGAAGAAGTAAAGAAGATGCCCCCAAGAACTAAAAATCCGACATTTCCTCGTGTCAACGAAAACCGTCGGTGAGAGCAGTCCACCTCATCCCCTGTCCGTAGCTCTATGCGTCGAGAACAGTCCACCTCCTCCCCTGTCCATCGCTCTATGCGTAGAGAGCAGTCCACGCCAGGTTCCTCCTCTGTCCGTATCTCTATCCCTGAAGACCAGTTCACTCCGGGTTCTTCCTCGTCTGTACCTCAATCACGAA
>OVAN01006114.1:9587-21487 GCA_900406275.1 Anastatica hierochuntica | reverse complement strand
AGAAGCTGCGATGAAAACCAAACAGAAGGACAATAGATCAAGATCTCCTGGCGTCCTAGAGCTAAAGTTTTCATTAGGATCTCATATGTCGATCATGACCTAAGAAAACTCATGGCGTCCCTTCATCTTACAAAGTCTTTGCTCTCCTTTTTACAAAATCCTCCTCAGCTTCAATGTCTTCCTCTTCTTTATATTTATACATGTATCACAGATAATCTATTATTCCATGTGACTTGAAAGTTGTGAGGGAAACCATGATAAATCAAATTCCATACCAATATATATATTTTCTTCCGTGACTTTCATCAGAGTAGTTGGTCGTATTATTCTTCTTCTTCTCCCTAACTATCATCCTCTTTCTCTTATCATCCATTGATGTCGTCTCCAAATCACCTTCATGGAATAGTAGAAGGACTTTAGAACAAACTAAGTAAAATGAAAGAAGCGAAACTAACTTTTGGTGAGTCTGCTTTTGGTGAAACTAACTTTTGTTAAAAATGATGTATGANGTAGAAAGCTTTGAAAGTGAGTTTATACAACACTTCTAATGAAACTATTTATGTGAAAATTTTTGCCGTTTAGGTTGTAGTGGTGGGATGTCGTGTGCTTTAATTGAGGTTGTAATGGTGATCAACGATTTAAACTTAAGCTTCATAGCGAAGTATTTTTCCTAAACTTTTGTAGAAAGCTTTGAAAGTGAGTTTATACAACACTTCTAATGAAACTATTTAAGTGAAAATTTTTGCCGTTTAGGTTGTAGTGGTGGGATGTCGTGTGCTTTAATTGAGGTTGTAATGGTGATGAAGAGTTTTACGCGACTGAGGAAGATGAAGAGGTTTACGCGAGAGAGGCTGACGTGGCCTTTTTTTAAAGCTTTAGAATAAGCTGATGTGGACACCTTAAAAAGCTAGAATGAACAACTTTTAATTAGTTAGATGGAATAATTGTGTCAAAAATGGAATAATTTATTTTTGAAACTACAAGCTTTCCACGAAATGAAAATAACTATACATTCACTTTATTTTGGATTTTTCATTGAAACTTAGAGAACTTTTACATTTAAAACCATATGCCAGAGTTTGGTATAGCCATCAATAACCTACAATAATTCTCTTAGAGCATCCACAATGGTGTTTCTTCTTGGAATCCATAACTGTTTTGTTTTTTATAATTTTTTTCGGATTTAAGAAAAAAAAATTCCAGCCAATCGCGGACCACCACGTGTCAGTGGGACCCGCGAACAGTAACAATACTCCCTAAGTTTCGATCCTTAGATAAGGCACTCAAGGATCGAGTCCTTAAATTTTGCGGGTCCCACCGAATATTTGTAATGTTTTTTTTTTGGATTGTGTGCTAAGGACTCGTGGAAACTATGCGTTGAAGGTGCTCTTACTCTTCTCTATATTCGTCTTTATCAATTAATATTTCTATATTATTGATTATTTTTATTGATATAAAACTATCAAATTATAAATTATATTTTTTAGATTTTTGTTTTTCAATGTAATGTAAATTTTTAAAGTATATTCAATCTTCACAAAAATCACATTTTTAACTTACAAAGTGAGAGGAGCAAGTGAGCCAGTGAACCAGTGGTTGTACAACCTCTGTTGCCATCTCACGAAATCAGGGTTCGAACCCTATACATGCCTCTAGTGAGAGGAACTATTTGCCATTAAGTTACATATGACAAAAAAAAACCTTCAAAGTAAGACTTTCATGCACTTTAAACCTCGAACATTTTGTACTAGCACATTAAACTTTAAATCTAAAATTTTTAACATACTAGTCCCTGAATGCATTTTTTGCCAAAAATATGGACGGAAAATTTAACATTGTTATATATATATATATATATTAAATATAAAATAATCAGAAAATAATTTAAAAAATCTGTGAATTTATTTTACAAAATTGGAAATTAAAATTTTGAAAAAATTAACAACAACATAAAATCAAATTTTCAAAAACTAAAAAAGCTAAATAAAAAAATTAAAAATTTTGAAATTAAAAATGAAAGATTTTGAGAAAATTAATAAAATTGAAAAAATATTACCATCTAAGGAAGATAGAAAAATAATATTTAAACTATCAGAATATGAATATGTGTTGAATTTCAAATTTGAAATTTGATAATATGTAAATATATGTTGTTATCAATTTTATAATAAAATATCAACTTTTTTATTAGTATTTTAATGACGATGATAAATATAGAGACGTCTTACATTAACTACACAAATACCATTAGAAGCTAAGAATTTTTTTGATATATACATTCTTATAAAGTTTATAACAATATATTCACATATTATCAAATTTCAACTTTCAACATATATTCACATTGTGATTTTATTTAAATATTATTTTTTTTCTATTTCTAAAATTTTACAGTTTTCCCTTATATTTTTTACTTTTTTTAATTTTATTAAATTTTTCGAATGTTTCGATATTTTGATTTTTTTTAATTATTTTTTGTTTTTTCATATTTCAATTTCCTATTTTTTTCATAAATTCTCTTATTTTTAAAATTATCTTCTGATTATTTTTGAAAATTTTGTTATTAATCATAAATTTATTAACGAATTATTAATTTAAATTTTAATTTTATATATATATATATATAATGTCACGTCAACAAACGATGTTAACTTTTTCATCCATCTTTTTGGCGGATTTCAAAGTTTAATTTGTCAAAAATTTTAAATCTAAGGTGAAAAGTGCTAGTGAAAAATTTTCGACGCTTGCGTGAAAGTCCTACTATAAAAGTTAAAAATGCGATTTTTCCTTCAATCGTCTGTTGGAATCAATCTTTTCTATTCCACTAGAAATTGATTATGAAGAATATAATTGATCATAATTATGATAAATATAAAATAATGGATTTTTGCACTGAATATTACTTATTAAATAGTGAGTTTTTTAGGAAATTATTGTGCATATAATAATGAAATTTTACATACAAATTGTGCTATCTTTGTTAGCATTTATTTAAAGATAAATTGATGATTGATACCTAATATTTATTGTAAAAGTTAAATGTCGATAAATAATACTTCACAAAATATTGTTTATATAAATTTCAAAACGAATAAGAAAATGAGTAATTATTAATAAAGTATATATGACTAATATATATATATACACATCTATATATATATATTATATGGGTGAATATAACATATGTATAGATATCAATGTAGTTTTTTTCATTCTGAGGATAATACACTCCTTCCAACTCATCATGAGGTATGTGTTTTCACATCAAGTGATGACAATATTTATTTTTCTCTTTTTTAAAAAAACTATTTTATCTTTCTTAAAATTACAATCAAACTTCAAATGGATCCATCAATTTATATATACGGAAACAAAATTTGAACTACACAAATACTAATTCTTTTTTACAAGACGTAGTTTGAATTTTTCAAAACGGATTTATATTTTATAAATAGTCGAAAATCAAAAAAATCATAAGTTGTTGCTACACTAGTTCGAATAGTTAGACTATTGCATCGACTAATGACATAATCAGTCTACTGTCATATAAAATCAACTACTATATATGCAAATGCTAACTTAAGAAAATTTTAAAGTCGCTAATGTATTGGTAATTAAATTTTCAAGACAACTAATCATACGATTTATAAATTATATAGTAACCAAAAAACAAATATAATGTTTCACCTTAAAATTCAAAAAGTCAGACTATTCAAGATAATATAACAATACTTTGAGATTATTCAATATATCAATACTATTTTCACATTTATGTCAATATACAAAAATTCAATAATTAAGAAAAGAGGAAATGAAATACAATTCTACATATATAGTAAATGAACCTATAATATTAAAAGAAATATGAAAATTTAAATAATAATGTAGGGCTTTAATTATATTAGAGGGAATAAGTAATAGTGGGGTGATTTATTTATAAAATAATGAATTAATTAGTTAAAAGACATGATTTAGTTACATATAATAGAAGAATGTACTGTCAAATATTTGAGAATGGATAATAAAAAAAAAAGAAAATTTTGAGTTTAGAAAAAATAAAATAGGGCTTTGATCTAAGATTAAGTGATCTAAGCAAAACTAGGGTTGTGTTTTCCTTCTTTGAATCTTTGATATTTTTGTGCAAGATTAAGTCTTTCTTCGTCTAATCTTTTTCTTGAATCATGATTATGTTGAATTCTTATGTTTTTAAATTCTTTCTCATCATGATCAGTGAGTAGTCCATTTATGTGGAATTTGGGCTAGGTAAATTAGGAGAGTATATACGCTAATAAATGATGCTTGTGGTTAGATTCTTATAGATTTACATGTTTAGGTGGTTGTTAATGCTAGATTTGAATCGATCACTCAAATCTAAATTTAAAAAATTTCACACCCGGAAGATGTTCGAAGAAATTCCCAAGAGAACCCTGCATTTCATTCGACGCATATGGTAATAGTTGATTAAAGTGATTTGCTGACATTTGGGTTTTTGTTTAATGATTAATGATTGCTAGATTACTATCAAAAGATTAGTTTGGTTTAGTAGTCATTAAATGGATTAGTCCCATGGAAATGAACTAGTTGATCATTGTTGCGTATTCATTGAATGGTGCTTAATTGTCTAATCTTTGCATCTTTTTTACCATTTATACTTTTGAATCTTATGCCTAAACCATAATCCACATGCTTTTATCTTTGAACTTTTATCTTATTTCTTCTGTTTGCTTGTTGGGATTATGAATCTTTGTTTGACTTAGTTTAACTAGAAACATCTATAGGATTAAGTTTGTTAATTGTGCTTCTTGTAGATTGATCCTAGACTATATTACAAAGGTTAATCTTGCTTTTGAGGTTAGTTTGAGTTTAATCTCGAAAGATAATTAAATCTCTTATCAAGATTTGGTGTCGTTGCCTGAGAGCAACATTTTAGCTATTTAATTTTCGATTATTTTTTTAGACTAAGTCGTTTATAATTTACTAGATTTAGCTTTAGTTTTTCTTTGTTTTTGAAAATGCATGATCTTGAGGAGCCTAGGACCAACTAATTTGTCTCCGCAAGTTGAAGACATTTAACGGTTAGAAAGGAAAAATGCAAGAGCTAGGAGAGAGTGCGAAAGGGTTGAATATTTACAACGTTTAGACATGGAGCATTATCATCTAGAAGATCCTCCAATTTAACATGTCAATGATGAAGGGAATAATGGTGAACAAAATGATGAAGAAAATGGAGTTGTGGTTCAATATAAGGGAAACCTCAAGCTAATGAAAGAAGGATTGGAGCTTTTGATGAGCTTAACGCAAGAAGGATTCAAATGGGAATCTAACCATCAACGGTTGAACCTCACAACTTCGAGATCAAGCATATTTTGATCAACATTGTCCAAAACCCAAAGTTCCACGGTTGCCTTTGGAGAACCCTTTGGATCACTTGGACTTGTTTGATAGATTTTGTCAAAAGACTAAGATCAATGGAATATCCTAAGAAGCTACCAAGATGATTCCATTCCCATTCTTTCTTGGAGATAGAGATGAAAAATGGTAGAAGAACATCCTATCCGAGCTAGTGTCTTTGTGGGCACAAGTTGAAAAAGAGTTTATTGTCAATTTCTTCCCAAAACAAAAGACGGAAAAGATTAGAAGTGATATTATGGGTTTTAATTAAGGAGGAAATGAATCTTTCTATGAAGCTTGGGAACAGTTGAAGTGTTATACACGGTCATGCCCTCAGAGTAGAGAAAGATGTTAGTCTAGAAATCTTCCACTGAGGAGTATTAGAGAAATATCAGAACTTCTAGGATACAACGAGTAGAAGAGTTGAGGAAGCTATACTGAATCAAGGCTTGATGATAGTAGGTTAAATGAGTTAAATGATAGGATTTTCAGGCTAATGAGAATCAACGAGCGGTTAATTACGTAGGAGAAGTTGAGGAAGGGAAGGGTAGTGGAAATGAAAATAATCAAGATGGTCAAGAGGAGTTGTGCTAGCAAGCCGAATTTTATTCTAAATCCTACAACCCCATTTTTAATCCATTTAACAAGATTTTATCTCAACACCGATGTAGAAAAACCCCAACACCAAACTTACCCGCCCTTCAAACCCCAACAACAAGGAAATGAAAAAGCGTCACAACAAAACCAAGGGAAATATAAACCAAATAACTCATACCAAACCCAAGGGACCTCATCCAATCCAATCTCCAAAGAAAAGAAGAACGATGTCCTATTAAAGCAACTCCTAGAGGGACAAAGCAATGGTGCTATTGAGTTGAACAAGAAGATGATTGAGGTTAATACAAAGATTGATGGAGCTAGGACGGGTGACCTTCCTGGAAGTGAGATTTCATAATCATGCAGGTGAGGACAAAGCATTGTGAAAGATCACATGGTGATTTGTAGAGACACTAAACCAACTCTTTAATGCCTCTGAAGGTAGTGCTCTGGATTGTCGAAAAGGGTGGGCCCGCGAGTCTACAAAGGGGCACTTGTTGTGAGAGAAAGTTTTAAATTTATAGGTCCTCTTTTACCTTAGCAATCTAACAAGTTGCAAGCGCATACTTTAGGATATCTTAGACATCTAAGCTAAGTTTAGCATACTTTAGGTTATCTTAGACATTTTATCTAACATAATTCAGGCGTGAAATGTATGCATGTCAAAACCTAGTTATTTTTCTAGATCTAACATTAAGAACACCTAAACTATAGAGATCTAAGCTTCATCTATCACTAAACACTATTCCCTAACTAAAAACCATCACAAATCCAACATCCTCAAAATCCAAAGAAAGACTACTCACACATAATGAAAGAGAGAAGACATAGAGAAGAAATCACAAACATAACTAAAGATAGATATATGGGTTTTAAGATTCAAGATATAATCAATAAAGAGAGACTTTTGATCTTAAAAATATTCCAAGATCAAGAAAAAACACTAATGCTCGTGAGACACAAAGAAAAGTGATTTAAAAATGTCCAAGATTGTATTATTAGGTCACAAGGGGTATATATAGTGTTTAGAGGACAATAGGGGCAACAAATTGCCTTACCATCAACCCCCATCTCTTACCATCTACCAAGGAGTCGACGGTGAGCTAAATGGGAAGGGAGGAGCCAGGTTTAGCTTTCTTTCGACCCCTTGCTTTACTCACCATCTACCCGGGGTCGATAGTGAGCTAAATTGGCAGCTTCTCTTCTTCTTTTGGCTATAACTTGTTCCTTCTTCATTCTTCTTCATCAATCGCTATAGATTCGGGGAAGGAGATCTCTGTTTGGAGTGATCCTTGGATATATGATGTATATCCAATACCAGCACGGTGAATATGTAGTTGGATACACCTTGATTTAAAGGTTATCCATATGGTAAACCCAAACACAAATGACTTGTATGGTCTTCTAATTCATCAGATTTTGAATCGAGAAGACATAGTGTTTGTTCTAGGAATTCAGCCTAGTAGTATTTTCAAACAAGACATTATGCTTTGGCACTTTACGACATCGAGAAAATACTCGATGAAATCAAGGTATCATCTCTTAAAAGAGATGGAGAAGGACGCAATTGGGTATGTGGAAGAGGGGTCGAGTCTTAATTCATTGAAACCTTATGCATGGAAGTTGAATTGTCCCTTGAAATTCAAACATTTTATGTGACAGGTAGCATCAGATGTATTGGCTATACTGACAAATAGCACATAGAGCGATAGTTTGTGATACATTATGCAAGAGATGTAAGTTGGTTGCAGAAACCATAAATCATGTATTTTTTTACCGTCCAACTTTGGTAAAAGTATGGGCCTCTTCTCCAATTCATATACCTCGTAACGAATTATCATCATGCTCAATTTTTACGAATTTAGATTATTAATACTGGAGATTACCTCTGGGGGCGATCGAAATGAGAACCATGGGGTGTTCCTAGTATAATATGTTTTATCTGGTAAATAAAAATTAAGAAGGTGTTTTATGGTGTAGAACCATAGATACTTTATATGCTTAATCAGGCTTTGAGTGAGTATGCAGCATGGGCAAGGCCACAAGAATCCCCCTGTCAGAGGAGAAACAAAGTATCATAAGTCTAGTTAGGCGTACATCCAAGAATCGATATAGAGTGGATGGATCATGGAAACTATCAAACGCAAAGAAAAGAATTGGGTGGGTTTGTAAATCCCATGAGGGAAGATCGATCATGTTCGAAGCCAAGTGCCTACGACGAAGTCTCTCACCTCAACATTCAGAGATGGAAGCATAATTATGGGCAATGCAAGAAATTTATGGGCGAGCAATAGAATGTCAAGACTTTGAGACGGATTGCACATAGTTACTTACCATACCTCAGAACCTTGAAGAATGGTCGGCTTTCTCAAACTTCGTTGATGATTTTATACACCTGCGAACCTTCTATCTTCAGTTTCCTATTTTTTTCATTTCTTGTACGTTAAACCCTAAAATAGATTGCATAGCACAATCTGCCAAGACTTGTGATAAAAATATTATTTTTGTAGACTATTTCCCTCGAGGTTGAATTACCAATCTTGGAGTGTTACTTTAATTAAATGAAATAGTTGATAAACAAAAAAGAAAAAAAGATTAATTTAATGAAAATTTTGAGAATTGCTCAAAAGAAAACAAAAACAAATTTTCTTTTGTTAATATATAAGCGTGTTTCATTTTTATTTAACGAACATAAAGGAAAAAATGGAATGGTTACTCACACTTTATTGATGGACTATACTCAAGAGTAGACACTATTCAAAGTTACGGATTATAGTAGAGAAATATAGATTACATCTGTAGAAGTCAAATCAATGTTTATTTGTCTGACTATGTTAGCATTCTTTTACCTAATGTATGACATTACTCTTTTGCCTTTTGTCTTTTTAATTTGGGATGAGATTCTGATTTGCCGAAACTGGAATATTGGATTTTGTTCGAACTTTACAGTTGATGTTACATAATTAAGTTCTGATTCCGTAGCTATCTCTGAACATTTCAAGTGCCTTTTTTCTATCATAGTACAAAGTCTTTTTTTTGTTAACAATTTTCTTTTTATTAACATTAAGGTAGAATGTCATATATTTATAGGAAAATTGGTTAAAATAGCCAAACTAAGAATAAAATTGTCTCTATAAAATTTTGGTGATTTCAGTTAGAGGAATAAGACTTATAATAATGTTAAACCTAACTTACCTTTACAAATTCAAATTTTTTATATTTCACTAAAACAATTTTTATGAAAATCTATTTTATATGTTATTATTAAAAAATAATAATAAAATAACAAATAGAAAATCTCTGAACAACGTTGACGTCGTTGCTTTCTCCAAAAGAAAAAGAGAAAATTGCAGAAAACGAAGAAGAAGATTAAAACGATGAATTTTTTCAGCATCTCGTATTGATTCTACCGAGAATTTCTTTGATATGCTTTCAATAAATAATTCTTATTTTTTGGACAATTGATCAAAATAAGTTGAAATAACTTCTAAACCAACACTAAATCAATTTCTTATTTTTTGTAAAAAATTTAGAATAAACTGGGCACAAGAAGTACATTTTACGATGAATTTTTTCAACTTTTTGTATGATTATACTGAGAGCTTCTTTAATTTGACTTCAGTAAATCATTTTATCTCTTGAATCGTTGATTGGAATGACTTGAATCACTTCCGAAAGAACAATAACTTAATTTCTTATCTTGTGTAAACATTTTAGAATAAACTAGGAATGAGAACTATTTTTTACTTTCTCCTACTAATTTTAAGTACATTTTTTTCGTACCATTGATCGGAATGAGCTAAAACCACTACTAAAAGAACACTAACTCAACTTCTCATGTCTTACAAAAATTAGAATAAATTAGATATGAGAACTATTTTTTATGATGTATTATTTCTCGTATTGATTTTGTGAGAGTTGCTTTGATATGTTTTCGCTAGATCGCTTTTTCTTTTGAATTGTTGATCGAAATGAGTTAAAACCACTTTGAAAGGAAGCTCATTTTTTTCATCGACAATGAATTTCCAATCTTTAATCATACCCGATTTCCAAACATCACATGATACGTAGATATGGATTATTGTAACATAGATGAAGAATTTAAAAAAGGAAAAATGTAAAGAGAAAACGATGAAAAATGTAGGAGAGAGACAGGATGGAAAACCTGGAAGGAGAGAGAAAGATTGATGGATATTTTTCTTAATCACTTACCTTTGTAATATTTATATCCTAGATTTTCTCTGATTTTTTAACTGAATAACTGAAAGCACCTAAGACACATTCTAAAAAAGGTAGAACAAAGAAAAACATGTGGAATATCAATTATAGACTACGTAAGAGATAGAAGAGCAACTAGATTAAAGTAGAATACGTATTCTAACTAATGGTAGATCATAAAAGAAGTTTGAATATGTATTCTAGCCAATGTAGAATATTGAATAAAATTATAATATGTATTCTAAACATGGATAAAAGTTAAAATACATATTCTATTCAAAGTGAAGAACATAATATAAATTTTAGTTGATGTATAACAACAAATAAAAAAAATTAACATTGGTTTTAGAAAAACTTAAACATATAAATATTTAATGTACGCATTTTCATTTTTTCGTATTTTTCGAGTTTATCTTACTTTTTTAAAGACAATTCAGTCAAAAATTGACACAAAATCTTAAAGGTTTATGAGTCTTATTTTTACAATTTTCTCTATATTTATTAAGTGTAAATTGGTAGTGTTCTTGGTAACTCATAAAATAATTGAAAATTTACCCCAAATCCAATCATTTCTTCTCAAATTCACCTTATCTATGACTTAAACTCAGTCTGATAGCACTGACACAACACTCCTTTTAACTAGTTGAGCCACCTACATCGCAGTAATCTTGACACCTAGGAGAAATTCAGATTTTGTCATTTTTAAAATTTGGCTTTAAACCTTATTTTCTCGTAATTTAATGTTCACTTAACAAACTAAGGATTGTAGTGGAAGATTAATCTTTTTTTTAGATGATCTTGTAAATTTAAAAAACTGAGATTCTAGATTTGTCATGATAAATTTATCTATAACTAAGTATATATCCGCATTACGTTGCGGTACTTTTTTATACTTTTTTGTTTAATATGATTTTTTTATTTTTTAATTTATTTTTTATTATCACCTTATAATCATAATTTTAATATTAGGATGTTAATTAGTTAAATATGTAGTGGTTGTTAACAGTGGAGCGTACGAGATTTTCTAAATACAAGTATACTTTTACTTTATCTTTTATATTTTATTGGTAAAAAATTAACTATAATATTTGAAATAAATATCAGATCTAAACTTATATGAATCATTGTAGAACTAAACTTGTTACTATTTCTTAATTATTTACAAAAGCCTAAGGTAATTTAAAATTTTGTCTTCTCCAAGCTATTTTTAAAGCAAAATAAATATGAATTTAAATATTCATTTTGATATTCAGCACCAAACACATTAACATTGAAAAATAATTTTTAAGATATCTATATGGTCACGAAAAAATTTATTGGAAACAAACCGACTTAAATTACTAATCATAAATTAATGGTTGCTTAGTTTGTTAGTTTTTTATTCGATGGTGATACTTTTTAAAATTTTAAAATATATATTTAAACTTGTTGACAACTAACAAAGAAAAAATTGTCTTAGAACTTCAGTGTTTATGCTTTCATCCTANTTCAGTAGTTATTATCATACTTCATTTAAATAGTAAAATATAATTAATTTAGATTTTCTTTGATATTCAATAGCTATTACCGTACTTCATTTAAATATTAAAAAATAATTAATTTATCTATTATAGATAAGAAAATTTTGACAACTTAAAACGTAGGAGATTATGGTACTTATTATATTCAAAGAGACTAAGCGACGACATAATGGA
>OVAN01006113.1:0-21804 GCA_900406275.1 Anastatica hierochuntica | reverse complement strand
TTAATGTTTGCTAAATATTCTTTCATGGTACATGGGCATCGTTTCTATTTTTTGACAATTAAATTATTAAAACTTCATATACATCCTATACAAGTGGACTAACCGCTACAAAATCTCTAATATCTAGAGAAACGTAGAAAAGAAGGGTTCCAAAACTATTTGACCATCATCCTATGTCACTGAATGATGCAACTATGCAGTAAAACAATATTTTCATTTTTTTTGAACTTTTCTCAAAATCAGTGGGTTAACACCTACGAAAATAAAGAGTTTTTTGGTAAATGCTCTATATACTTAAGTTTATACTCTTTAGTGTTGTTTAAAATTTTTTAACTACAGTCTACATTTATTTAATGTTTGCTAAATATTCTTTCATGGTGNCATTCTTTCATGGTACATGGGCATCGTTTCTATTTTTTAACAATTAAATTATTAAAACTTCATATACAGCCTATACAAGTGGACTAACCGCTATAAAATCTCTAATATTTAGACAAACGGAGACAAGAAGGGTTCCAAACCTCTTTGACCATCATTCTATGTCAGTGAATGATGCAACTATGCAAAACNATCATCTTATGTCAGTGAATGATGCAACTATGCATTAAAACAATATTTTCATTTTTTTTGAATTTTTCTCAAAATCAGTGGGTTAACACCTACGAAAATATAGAGTTTTTTGGTAAATGCTCTATATACTGAAGTTTATACTCTTTTGTGTTGTTTAAAATTTTTTAACTACATTCTATATTTATATTAATGTTTGCTAAATATTCTTTCATGGTACATGTGCATCGTTTCTGTTATTTAACAATTAATTTATTAAAACTTCATATACAGCCTATACAAGTGGACTAACCGCTATAAAATCTCTAATATCTAGAGAAACGGAGACAAGAAAGGTTTCAAACCTCTTTAACAATCATCCTATGTTAGTTAATTATGCAACTATGCATTAAAACAAAATTTTCATTTCTTTGGAATTTTTCTCAAAATCAGTTGGTTAACACCTACGAAAATATAGTGTTTTTTTTGGTAAATGCTCTATATACTGAAGTTTATACTCTTTAGTGTTTTTTAAAAAAATTTAACTACATTCTACATTTATATTAATGTTTGCCAAACATTCTTTCATGGTACATGGGCATCGTTTCTATTTTTTAACAATTAAATTATTAAAACTTCATATACAGCCTATACAAGTGGACTAACCTCTATAAAACCTATAATATCTAGAGAAACGGAAACAAGAAAGGTTCCAAACCTCTTTGACCATCATCCTATGTCAGTGAATTACGTAACTATGTATTAAAACAAGATTTTCATTTTTTTGGAATTTTTCTCAAAATCAGTGGGTTAACACCTACGAAAATATAGAGTTTTTTTGGTAAATGCTCTATATACTGAAGTCTATACTCTTTAGTGTTGTTTGAAATTATTTAACTACACTCAACATTTATATTAATGTCTGCTAAATATTCTTTCATGGTACATGAGCATCGTTTCTATTTTTTAACAATTAGTTTATTAAAATTTCATATACAGCCTATACAAGTAGACTAACCGCTATAAAATCTCTAATAACAAAAGAAACGGAGACAAGAAAGGTTTCAAACCTCTTTGACCATCATCCTATGTCAGTGAATTATGTAACTATGCATTAAAACAAAATTTTCAGTTTTTTTGAATTTTTCTCAAAATCAGTGGGCTAACACCTACGAAAATATAGAATTTTTTGGTAAATGCTCTATATACTGAAGTTTATACTCTTAAGAGCTGTTTAAATTTTTTAACTACATTCTACATTTATATTAATGTTTGCTAAATATTCTTTCATGGAACATGGGCATCGTTTCTATTTTTTAACAATCAAATTATTAAAACTTTATATACATCCTAAACAAGTAGACTAACCGCTATAAAATCTCTAATATATAGAGAAACGGAGAAAAGAAGGGTTTCAAACCTCTTTGACCATCATTCTATGTCACTGAATGATGCAACTATGCATTAAAACAAGATTTTCATTTTTTTGAATTTTTCTCAAAATCAGTGGGTTAACACCTACGAAAATATATAGTTTTTTGGTAAATGCTCTAAATACTAACGTTTATACTCTTTAGTGTTGTTTAAAAGTTTCTAACTACATTCTACATTTATATTAATGTTTGCTAAAATTTCTTTCATGGTACATTGGCATCTTTTCTATTTTTTTAACAATTAATTTATTAAAACTTCATATACAGCCTATACAAATGGACTAACCGCTATAAAATATCTAATTTCTAGAGAAACGGAGACATGAAAGGTTCCAAACCTCTTTGACCATCATCCTATATCAGTGAATAATTCAACTATGCAATAAAACAAGATTGTCATTTTTTTAAATTTTCCTCAAAATCAGTGGGTTAACACCTACGAAAATATAGAGTTTTTTGTTAAATGCTCTATATACTAAAGTTTATACTCTTTTGTGTTGTTTAAAAAATTTTAACTACATTCTACATATATATTAATGGATACTAAACATTCTTTCATTGTACATGGGCATCGTTTCTATTTTTTAACAATTAATTTATTAAAACTTCATATAGAGCTTATACAAGTGGACTAACCGCTATAAAATCTCTAATATCTAGAGAAATGGAGACAAGAAAGGTTCCAAACCTCTTTCACCATCATCCTATATCAGTAAATGATTCAACTGTACAATAAAACAAGATTGTCATTTTTTGGAATTTTCCTCAAAATCAGTTGGTTAACACCAACGAAAATATAGAGTTTTTTGGTAAATATTCTATATACTGAAGTTTATACTCTTTAGTGGTGTTTAAAATTTTTTAACTACATTCTACATTTATATTAATGTTTGCTAAATATTCTTCCATGGTACATTGGCATCTTTTCTTATTTTTTAACAATTAATTTATTAAAACTTCATATACAGCCTATACAAGTGGACTAACCGCTATAAAATCTCTAATGTCTAAAGAAACGGAGACAAGAAAGGTTCCAAACCTCTTTTACCATCATCCTATGTCAGTGAATGATTCAAATATGCATTAAAATAAGATTGTCATTTTTTGAATTTTTCACAATATCAGTTGATTAACATCTACGAAAATATAGAGTTTGTTGGTAAATGCTCTATATACTGAAGTTTATACTCTTTAGTGTTGTTTAAAAATCTTTAACTACATTCTACATTTTTATTAATGTTTGCTAAACATTCTTCCATTGTACATGGGCATCGGTTCTATTTTTTAACAATTAAATTATTAAAACTTCATATACAGCCTCTACAAGTGGACTAACCGCTATAAAATCTCTGATATCTAGAGAAACGGAGACAAGAAAGGTTCCAAACCTCTTTAACCATCATCCTATGTCAGTAAATGATGCAACTATGCATTAAAACAAGATTGTCATTTTTTTGAATTTTTATCAAAATCAGTGGGTTAACACCTACGAAAATATAGAGTTTTTTTGTAAATGCTCTAGATACTAAAGTTTATACTCTTTTGTGTTGTTTACAAAATTTTAACTACTCTACATTTATATTAATGTATGCTAAACATTATTTCATGGTACATGGGCATCGTTTCTATTTTTTAATAATTAATTATTAAAATTCCATATACAGCCTATACAAGTGGACTAACCGCTATAAAATCTCTAATATCTAGAGAAACGAAGACAAAAAAGGTTCCAAACCACTTTGACCATCATCCTATGTCAGTGAATGATGCAACTATACATTAAAACAATATTTTCATTTTTAAAAAAAAAATCTCGAAACCAGTGGGTTAACACTTACGAAAATATATAGTTTTTTGGTAAATGCTCTATATACTAAAGTTTATACTCTTTAGTGTTGTTTAAAAATTTCTAACTATATTTTACATTTATATTGATGTATCCTAAAATTTCTTTCATGGTACATGGGCATCGTTTCTATTTTTTAACAATTAATTTATTAAAACTTCATATACAGCCTATACAAGTAAACTAACCGCTATAAAATCTCTAATATCTAGAGAAACGGAGACAAGAAAGGTTCCAAACCTCTTTAACCATCATCCTATGTCAGTAAATGATGCAACTATGCATTAAAACAAGATTGTCATTTTTTTGAATTTTTATCAAAATCAGTGGGTTAACACCTACGAAAATATAGAGTTTTTTTGTAAATGCTCTAGATACTAAAGTTTATACTCTTTTGTGTTGTTTACAAAATTTTAACTACTCTACATTTATATTAATGTATGCTAAACATTATTTCATGGTACATGGGCATCGTTTCTATTTTTTAATAATTAATTATTAAAATTCCATATACAGCCTATACAAGTGGACTAACCGCTATAAAATCTCTAATATCTAGAGAAACGAAGACAAAAAAGGTTCCAAACCACTTTGACCATCATCCTATGTCAGTGAATGATGCAACTATACATTAAAACAATATTTTCATTTTTAAAAAAAAAATCTCGAAACCAGTGGGTTAACACTTACGAAAATATATAGTTTTTTGGTAAATGCTCTATATACTAAAGTTTATACTCTTTAGTGTTGTTTAAAAATTTCTAACTATATTTTACATTTATATTGATGTATCCTAAAATTTCTTTCATGGTACATGGGCATCGTTTCTATTTTTTAACAATTAATTTATTAAAACTTCATATACAGCCTATACAAGTAAACTAACCGCTATAAAATCTCTAATATCTAGAGAAACGGAGACAAGAAAGGTTCCTAACATCTTTGACCATCATCCTAAGTCAGCGAATGATTCAAATATGCATTAAAATAAGATTGTCGTTTTTTTGAATTTTTCTCAAAATCAGTGGGTTCACACCTACGAAAATATAGAGTTTTTGTGTAAATGTTCTATATACTGAAGCTTATACTCTTTAGTGTTTTTTAAAATTTTCTAACCAAATTATACATTTATATTAATCTATGCTAAACTTTCTTTCATGGTAAATGGGCATCGTTTCTATTTTTTAACAATTAACTTATGAAAACTTAATATACAGCCTAAATAAGTGGACTAACCACTATAAAATCTTTATTATCTTGAGAAACGGAGACAACAAAGGTTGCAAACCTCTTTGCCCATCATCCTATGTCAGGGAATTATTCAACTATGCATTAAAACAAGATTGTCATTTTTTTGAATTTTTCTCAAAATCAGTGAGTTAACCCCTACGAAAATATAGAGTTTTTTGGTAAATGCTATATAAAGTGAAGTTTATACTCTTTAGTGTTTTTTAAAAATTTCTAACTACATTATACATTTAAATTAATCTATGTTTAACTTTCTTTCATGGTAAATGGGCATCGTTTTTTATTTTTTTAACAATTAATTTCTTAAAACTTCATATACGGCCTAAATAAGTGGACTAACCGCTATAAAATCTCTATTATCTAGAGAAACGGAGACAACAAAGGTTCCAAACCTCTTTGACCATCATCTTATGTAAGTGAACGATGCAACTATGCATTAAAACAAGATTGTCATTTTTTTTGAATTTTCTCAAAATCAATGGGTTAACCCTAGGCATGGGCGTTCGGTTTCGGTTCGATTCTTTCGGTTCTCGGTTCTTTCGGTTCTCAAAAATTAGAACCATTCGGGTCCATAAATATTTTGGTTCGGTTTGGTTCCGGTTCGGTTCGGGTTCAGTTTCGATTGAATTAAGTAACCATTCGGGTATAAATTTTGGGGTATTTTTGGGTATTTTCGGTTATTTTCGGGTATTTTTTCATATTTTTAGGTATTTTTGAATATTTTCAGGTATTTTTAGGTATTTTCGGTTCTATTCGGTTACCCGAAATATTGTGGTTTGTTTCGGTTTGGTTCCGCTAATTTCGGTTCTCGAATATTGAAATTGTTCGGGTAATTTTTAGTTTTTTCGGTTCAGTTCCAGTTATTTCGGTTTGGTTTTTCGGTTCCGGGTAATTTGCCCAGCCCTAGTTAACCCATACAAAAATATAGAGTTTTTTTGGTAAATGCACTATAAACTGAAGTTTATACTCTTTAGTGTTTTTTAAAAATTTCTAACCACATTCTACATTTATGTTAATCTATGCAAAACTTTCTTTCATGGTAAATGGGCATCGTTTATATTTGTTTAACAATTTATTTTTGAAAATTTCATATACAGAATAAATAAGTGGACTAACCGCTATAAAATCTCTATTATCTAGAGAAACGGAGACAACAAAGGTTCCAAACCTCTTTGACCATTATCCTATGTAAGTGAATGGTACAACTATGCATTAAAACAAGATTGTCATTTTTTTAAATTTTTCTCAAAATGAGTGGGTTAACCCCTACGAAAATATAGAATTTTTTGGTAAATGCTCTATAAATTGAAGTTTATACTCCTTAGTGTTTTTAAAAAATTTCTAACCACATTCTATATTTATATTAATATATGCTAAAATTTCTTTCATGGTAAATGACCATCGTTTCTAATTTTTTATCAATTAATTTCTTAAAACTTTATATACGGCCTAAATAAGTTGAGTAACTGATATAAAATCTTTATTATCTAGAGAAACGGAGACAACAAAGGTTTCAAACCTCTTTGACCATCATCCTATGTAAGTGAACAATGCAACTATGCATTAAAACAAGATTGCCATTTTTTTGAATTTTTCTCAAAATCAGTGGGTTAACCTCTACGAAAATAGAGTTTTTTGGTAAATGCTCTATAAACTGAAGTTTATAATCTTTAGTGTTTTTTAAAATTTTCTAACCACATTATACTTTAATATTAATCTATGTTAAACTTTATTTCATGGTAAATAGGCATCGTTTCTATTTTTTTAACAATTAACTTATGAAACCTTTATATACAGCCTAAATAAGTGGACTAACCACTATAAAAACTCTATTATCTTGAGAAACGGAGACAACAAAGGTTCCGAACCTCTTTGACAATCATCCTATGTAAGTGAACGATGCAACTATGCATTAAAACAAGATTATCATATTTTTTTTAAATTTTTCTCAAAATCAGTGAATTAACCTCTACGAAAATATAGAGTTTTTTGGTAAATGCTCTATAAAGATAAGTTTAGACTATTTAGTGTTTTTTAAAAATTTCTAACTACATTATACATTTATATTAATCTATGCTAAACTTTTTTCATAGTAAATGGGCATCATTTTAATTTTTTTAACAATTAATTTCTTAAAACTTCATATAAGGCCTAAATAAGTGGACTAACCGCTACAAAATCTCTATTATCTTGAGAAACAGAGACAACAAAGGTTCCAAACCTCTTTAAATATCATCTTATGTAAGTGAAAGATGCAACTATGCATTAAAACAAGATTGTCATTTTTTTGAATTTTTCTCAAAATCAGTGAGTTAACCCCTACGAAAATATAGAGTTTTTTTGGTAAATGCTCTATAAACTGAAGTTTATACTCCTTAGTGTTTTTAAAAAAATTCTTACCACATTCTACACTTATATTAATCTATGTTAAACTTTCTTTCATGGTAAATGAGCATCGTTTCTATTATTTTATTAATTAATTTCTTAAAACTTCATATACGGCCTAAATAAGAGGAGTAACCGATATAAAATCTCTATTATCTAGAGAAACGAAGACAACAAAGGTTCCAAACCTCTTTGACCATCATCCTATGTAAGTGAACGATGCAAAAATGCATTAAAACAAGATTGCCATTTTTTTGAATTTTTCTCAAAATCAGTAGGTTATACTTTATAACCCTACGAAAATATAAAGTTTTTTGGAAAATGCTCTATAAACTGAAGTTTATACTCTTTACTGTTTTTTAAATTTTTCTAACCACATTATACATTTATATTAATCGATGCTAAACTTTCTTTCATGGTAAATGGGCATCGTTTCTATTTTTTAATAATTAACTTATGAAAACTTCATATACATCCTAAATAAGTGGACTAACCACTATAAAATCTCTATTATCTTGAGAAGCAGAAACAACAAAGGTTCCAAACCTCTTTGACCATCATCCTATGTAAGTGAACGATGCAACTATGAATTAAAAATATATTGTCATTTTTTTTGAATTTTTCTCAAAATCAGTGGGTTAACCCTTACGAAAATATAGAGTTTTTTATAAATGCTCTATAAAGTGAAGTTTATACTCTTTAGTGTTTTTTAAAAATTTCTAGCTACATTATACATTTATATTAATCTATACTAAACCTTCTTTCATGGTAAATGGGCATCGTTTCTATTTTTTAACAATTAATTTCTTAAAACTTCATATACGGCCTAAATAAGTGGACTAACCGCTATAAAATCTCTATTATCTTGAGAAATAGAGACACAAAGGTTCCAAACCTCTTTGACCATAATCATATACTAGTGAAAGATGCAACGATACATTAAAACAATATTTTCATTTTTTTTTAATTTTTCTCAAAATCTGTAGGTTAACCCCGACGAAAATATAGAGTTTTTTGGTAGATGCTCTATAAACTGAAGTTTATACTCTTTAGTATTTTTTTAAAATTTCTAACCACATTCTACATATATATTAGTGTATTCTTAACTTTCTTTCATGGTACATGGGCATCGTTTCTTTTTTATCTTTTAATTTCTTAAAACTTCATATACAACCTAAATAAGTGGATTAACCGATATAACATATGTATTATCTAAGGAAACGGAGACAATAAATGTTCCAAACCTCTTTGACCATTATCCTATGCAAGTGAAAGATGCAACTATGCAATAAAAAATACTGTCATTTTTTTTTGAATTGTTCTCAAAATATGTGGGTTAACCCCTATGAAAATATAGAGTTTTTTGGTAGATGCTCTATAATCTAAAGTTTATACTCTTTAGTGTTTTTAAAAATTTCTAACCACATTCAAAATATATATTAATGTATTTTTAACTTTCTCTCATGGTACATAGGCATCGTTTCTATTTTTTAATCAATTAATTTCTTAAAACTTCATATACGGCCTAAATAAATGGAGTAACCGATATAAAATCTCTATTATCTAAAGAAACGGTGACAACAAATGTTCCAAACCTCTTTGACCATCATCCTATGTCAGTGAAAGATGCAACTATACATTAAAATAATATTTTCATTTTTTTGAATTGTTCTCAAAATTAGTGGGTTAATCCCTACGAAAATATAGAGTTTTTTGGTAAATGCTATATAAACTGAAGTTTATACTACATTCTACATTTAAATGTCTTTTTAAAATTTCTAACTACATTCTACATTTAAATTAATCTATTATAAACTTTCTTTCATGGTAAATAGGCATCGTTTCTATTTTTTATCAATTTAATTTCTTAAAACTTCATATACGACCTAAATAAATGGAGTAACCGATAAAAAATCTCTATTATCTAGAGAAACGGAGACAATAAAGGTTCAAAACCTCTTTGACCATCATCGTATATAAGTGAACGATGCAACTATGCATTAAAACAAAATTGTCATTTGTCAAAATTTTTTCAAAATCAGAAAGTTAAGTTCTACGATAATATACAGATTTTTTGATAAATGCTCTATGAAGTTTATACTCTTTTGTTGTTAAAAAAATTTTAAACACATTCTATATTTATATTATTTTATGCTAAACATTGGTACATTTATATTTCTTTTACAGATCTATTCGAGAATCAAACAAACATGAGCTTGACGCTGCTTCAAGGCTATTCTTCTGAAGAAGAAGAAGATGCAGAGGAGAGAGCTATTGGAGATTACGAGAACTCCGACGAAGATGATGACCATGGCGTTCAGAGATATGGATCTTCGTCTGTGTTCGATTTCTCTGCATCTCACTCCGCTAAAGATTCCGGCCTTCCTTCAGCTAACGACGTCTTCTCTCAGGTCATCATTGAATCTCTCGTTATCACTCAGTAGATTCGCTGTGAAATTGAATGATTATTGATATGCAGAGAGGAAATTTACATGGATCTGTAAACGACATGTTTGTGAATCTAGAGACTGTAGGTTTAGGGTTTGAACAGTCAGAGAGATCTTCTGATAGTGCAAACATGTTTAGGATTCGTTGGTCTATGAACTTGTTGGTTACTTGAAAAGCTTATATGGTAAATGATGGCTTAGCTTCTATGAATGTTGGCAGATTTCAGGGCCACCGGAGTTTCTAAACAACCGCACGGAAGCGGATGAAGAAGCATCAGCTAGAGATGCAGAGCATGCGAAACGTATTAGTCGCAAGAAGAAGAAAGTTAAACCAAAAGGTATCCAATAACTTATCTGGATCATTGTAGCATTTTGGTTATATTGAATTTGAGAAGTTTCATCATTCGATGATGTTGAATTATGTATGAACAAAAGTTCTTGCAGCAAATGACACTCGATGATGTTGAATTATGTATGAACAAATGTTCTTGCATCAAATGACATCTTCGTGATTAGGTTTGGTTACTCGAAAAAGATATGTGAAATGGGATTTTGCTTCACAGGCTTGTTTTGTACTTTAATTTAAGCATAAACATTGCAAACTAGGCACTTTGGGTTGTAATCTCTATCTTATCGGACTTTTCACGGTTCTGATTGTGAAGCTATTGTTAGCTCTCGATTCAAACGCTGACTGTTTTGGCTTATTGGTCTGTAGGTGTCGTCATGGAAGCAAAAGCTCAGTTAGTAGGAATCCATGAGAGAGTAAGAAGCGATATGGATGCACCACCGTCTACAGAGAGTGGTCAAAAGCGGATATCTACAGCAACCAATCCAAACGCAGAAGAAGCTGCAGATCTCTTAAGGTAGTGTTATTATCTCTTCCTTATTCTTTAGTAAGCTTAGTATGCGTAATCCGAGATTGATTATTCTTCAATGAGTTTAGGATGTGTCTACAATGTGGTGTACCGAAAACATATACAAGCGCGAGAGGAATGGTATGTCCAGTTTGCAGTGACCGGCTATTACCAGACTTAGACGCGAAGAAGAAAGGCTCTACTATCAAAGATAAAGAGAAGAGCAAAAGAATGAGAGGACAATCCTCTCACGCTTCTTGGAAAAGCGAAACCGAGATGCAACTTAGGCAACATTTCGATTAAAATGTTTCGGAAACGTTCTTTCTCCTTTTCCTTCATTGCCCCATCCAAATCTGTAACTTAACTTGTGACGACAAAGCTTAATCATCATCAACAGTTTCCGATATTCGTTGAAGTACACTTGCAGAACATAGAAAGAGCAGTAAATATATACACTAAGATGGTTATGGCATTACATAGAAGAGGAAACTAACATCTTTATCTACAAAACGGCTATGTATCTCTCTCTACTTCTTCCTCTACTTTAACAAACTTTGAAACATATTACAAAGGCAAAGAGCAAGTCCTCGAGCCCGGGTTCGAGCAACCCCGAAATCTAATGAAAGAAACAGTCAGGGCTTTGGTTAGTGTTGACAACCACCACATCTCGGAAGCTTTGAGTCACTGAAGAGAACCAAATTTCAGTCACTTGCTATAACTTTTTGTTTCGGTTCTACGGTCTGGAGTTTCCTCTAGCTTCTCTATCCTCAGGCTCGGACTACTAATGGGCTGAGGAATCTGTGGAGATTATGTGAATTAAAGGATCCAAATGGCGTTGTGTGAGAGTCTATAAGATTGTTTAACTTACCATTGGATGAGGTTTGTAAGAGAGAATGTCATTGTTATCTGATGAAAAAGATGAGTCTGAGGGTCTGTGAAATAGCAAATGAGCTACGGATCGGTCTATCGGGTTTGTATCAGTTTCTATATCCATGAATCCAATGTACCTGGATGAAACCAAATACAGAAATTGAATAATAGAAACTACACGAATTCAAAGATAACGGGAGATAAAGGATGAATATATATTGGAGAAGTATGCGGTTGGGAGCTTACTTGTCTGTTCCACCGGTCTCGAGACCTTTCATATGTCTGTTTCCACCCTTTGGATTCATATAATTATGTCTCTGTTCCGCGCTTTTTGCCAACCGGTATAAGCTGTCTCTTATACAAAGCTTTGTCCTAACATCCAACTGGAGCAAGCAAGTTCACATCAACCAAGTAAACAAGCGTACACGTAAATTAATCAAGACATACACGATTTGAAATCAACCGCAAAGGAAGAGCAAAATTTTACCGATCACCTTCAGAACTCAGAAAATTCTTTTCCTTATGTCATCCATTATCTAATGACAAGTTGTACCTGGTTAATAACTTGTTGAAGCTGGCGAAAACTTGTTGCTTCCAGTGAAATGTCATCCACAACGGAGGTAACACAAGAACTTTCCTGCCTGTTTGATGTTTCCGATTCTGCAGCAGCTTCAAGCCCGGACTTTTGAATAGGAGCAGCATTAGGAAACACCATGGGGTTTGTTTTACTACTCTTCCTGGTACTCACAGGAATATCTTGTCCGGGTTGCAAGTGAACTCTCTTTCCAAAGCCCTTCCTACACCGTTCATCAACAGTTGGACCATGTAGGCTCTCGACATATCGTACCTGATTTGATGTGTATGACTCATCTGAAGCAGAGGAAAGATTGGGTTTGTTCTCAGATTTGATATCCGATTTAGTCTCACATGCTGATATTTGATCCGAAGGCTGCTTGCAATTGAAATGCGAGTATGGAGCTCCTGTCTGTTCGAAAGCGGATGGAGGGTAATACCGGTTTGTGTCCATCATTTCCATGGAGATACCACTGTTTTGTAAAGTGAAACTGTTCTCCGAGTACCCATTACTTTTCCCGTCCAGATGATGAAGATGATCAGTCTGCTTCTTTTCAAGAGTGGCCTGTAAAAGAAACGAAGAGGTGTAAAGAAAAGAAATTGCTGGAACAGTATCAAGCCTTCATTTACCTAATAGAATATCCCCTAGCCGAAAAAGAGAATCCATAAACAACCATTGACGGAAATTGTAAGAAGCATCATATCTAAATAGGTAACTGAGGAAAACATACGATGTATGCCAAACATGTAGCAAGTAGCTAAGACATCACAGTAGGCAAACATCCATGTACTTAGTGGTGACATGTGCCTTGGAGGCGACAAAATTTCTGAAACGAAATATTGACTAACCTCTTCATCCAGCATCGGTATTTCCTTCTTTTGCGAACTTGTACAAGAAACATTTTCTAATGATTTTCCTTGAGCTGAATTGCCCACAACAGTATTTCTATAGTCATCTTCAACACCATGGTCGGACTCATTGTTGTTCAAAAAGTCTTCAACCTGCAACAGAGAGGCTCTTTGATCTTCCAACATTATATCTGGTTTTATATCATCCATCATCATGGCATCTGTATCATCACTTGGTTGAGCAGAAGAGAACCAGCACAAGTCATCTTCATTACTAAGACTTTCCAAGCCAAAAGTTGAATCACAGCTCCTGCGGTGTCCGAAAAAACAAATGTAAGCTCGGTAGAGAGTTATCGTGTTTTTCTTAAATCCCCAATGCGTTAAAAAAAACTTCTCAAAGAGAATATCTAAAGGTTACCTACCTAAGCATATTGTCTACATCCTCGAAACTCTCTATGTCACCCCAGCCATAGAAGAGATCATTGCTTTCTTTATCTCCACTATCCAAAAAACTCATATTATTTTCAGCATCCGAAATGTTGTTGAGTGAATAATCATATAAGGCTCCATCATGTGTTGCAGCAGAACTATCACACAACATAGGATCCGCTGTGCAAAAGTTCTCAACTACATCTACAGGGTCGCCATTGAAACCATGATCTGAAATCTTCATATCCTCCAGTGTCATATCCTTAACATCTCTACCTGATCCCGCATCACGAGAAGCCGGAAGGCCACCATTCTTTTTCTCGGGCCAGGGATTTCTTCCTAGCATATCACGCTCTCTCTTGATATAAATACTACTCTTTAAATTGTTTGTTCCACTCCCCATATCTTCATGTCGTCGTTACTTGCGGTTACTAACTAGAACTGAAAACTGACTTCTATCCTCATACGTCGACCCTGGCACTATACCACCAGCATCGTTATAGCGTCCAAGCGGTAGCTCCAAGCGGTAGCGACCCTGGATAAGAAACATAAGATATTAAACAGCTGGAGAAGGTTCCGATACTAGCGATATCGATCCAACAAAGCTATGATTTTTCTTATCCAGAATCAAAACTCATGAAATCCAAAAGAAAATGTGCTCTAAATATTCATGATTCCAAAATGCAGACTCAAATTCTACAGCCAAAAGTTTCAAAATCTCATAGCAAAATAGCAAATTGTCTAACTCAACCAGATCGATTCCATCATCTTAAGGATTCCATTTCACTCATAACAAATGCTTATCACACAAAGAAAAAACACAGTTCATCAATGGTGAGATTCATCAATCTCGTCATTTCTAGTCACTAAAGATGAGAAGAAGATCACGAAAATGCTAAAACAAAAAAAAAATTCAAATCTGAGAAATCTTCAGCAGCTGATATTCAATCATTGCGAATAAGAAACCAAGAGATTTAAAATCAAATTCAAATTCAATCGAAATCGATTTCAAACAAACGTAACAACGATCAAAAACCCTAGAGTATCAATCACACACATACTCGCTTACCTCCACTAGCAAAAACTCCACAGAAACTTCACCGATCAACAACAGTATCGATTCGTCAAAACTAGATCGAGAGACTGAGAAGAAGAAAAGAAGAAATAAAAACTTGTGTACGATTCTTCTAGAGATTAAGATTGATTGTTCGGGAGAAGACGATGAAGAAGAAGAAGAAAGCTTCCTAATATTTTTTTTCAAATTAAATTATTGTGTTTTTTTTTTTTTGCTTCGGGAGAATCAAAAGAGAAGTGAGCGAGATTACGACACGTGGCAACACAATCAAAAAGTTTAACGGGCTGAGTTTAATATCAGAATTTGTGGACGAGAGAGTTCCTATCAGTTACAGTGATATGATTGGTACACGTCATTGGTATGTTCTCGAAGTAAGAGGCGTGTCTTTATCTTATTGGCTTAAAATTTAATTATGGTTAGTAATAATGACATTAACTTTGCTTAAGCTACTACATAACTAAATTTAATAATATGTATTTTCACTAATATACTCTTTTATTTAACTAAACTTTCTTTTCATTGTTAGACTTTGGTTTAAAATGTAAATATTATTTCACATTTTATTGGCTTACGTGTTTATTTGCTAACAATTCTTTTGAAAATAAAGAAAATGTGAATGGTCATTTGGACAACAATTCAAGTATGTAATAGAAAAATATACAATGAAAAAAATTAATTTTGAATAGAATGTTTAAGTGATAAGTGGTTTTAATAAAAAAAGAATTATGCGTGATAATTGAATACAAATGAAAATACATCATTTGGATTTATTTTTACGTTTTTTGCGAGTACTTTTTCGATGAAAATGTCAAAGAAAATTCGTAAATTTATAATCATGTGTGAAAATATTCCAATAAAATAAATTTGAGTTTCCCATTATTTTCAAATATAGAAAACAAACTTATTTTCTCCTTAATCTCTACTAAATATATATTATTTTTAAATTTGGTTGGGATTGGTTGGGTTTGTTTTAATTAATGGGTTCTTGTAAATGGGCTAAATTATAAAAGCCCAACTAATAAGTTGAAGCATAAGCCTTTGCTAAAGATATGGGCCTGAATATATAATGGGCCTAATGCTTTGGATTCTTATAAATGGTCTTTAGATAACAACACACACGTGTGGTTTTTCACACGTATGTCGATAGTGCTTCGATGCCAATATTCAGAAACTCGAATCTGCATGCGTGTGGAGCAAGAAAGTGTGTTAATTTGACATCTTGAAGAAGAAGAAGAAGAAGAAGAACCAACTTGTTATCTAATTTCCCAAAACAAAAAGAGAATATAAAGAAACCAAAAGAGGAATTAGAAGTAGTGATGGCATTAGCGTTAGCGTGTTGGTGTCTCTATACATTATCTAATTTTCTGGTAGATATACTCGTGTAGATCATCTAATTCCATTTTTCTTTTACTAAATTCAGTAAAAACGTTTGTGGAAACCCCTTGATCTAGTAGTCAAGAGTATAAAATCTTCTACACTAGGTTTGGGATTGAATCTTAGAGATTGTAATTTCTTGCGGATTTCCGGGTGAAGCTTTAAGAGAATTTAGAGTGTTGCATGCAGAGCTGTTTGTTGTGATCTCGTGTATTACGGAATAGTTTTTCAAATAAAAATGTCATACAAGTAGAATTGTTCATCGTAGATCCATGTGTTACGAGGAGAGTTGCGTCGTGGAATCATTTGTGAAGTTGTTCATTTTAATCGTATAGGTTACGTGTCTAATTGCTCATCATTTGTAATAGAATTAAGACTGGAAAAATCATTGTGAGTGACGAGAGTTTAAAAGAGTTGATTTGATTACCTATATCACCAAATTGTACATAACTTTTTGGTCACTTGTTTGAGAGAATTATACAACTAAACGTGGAGTAGTATTAAGATAGTTAATTATCCGGAAAAAGAAAAACACAGAAAAAGAGCGCAAGGTGATTTGCAGGGATTACAAAAGTTCCTGAAATAGCATTTTTAGAAATAGTGTTTCCGACCGTCGGATAGAATAGACCCGCAAATTTAGAAAAAGACATCAGAACTCACGAAAGGGACATGACATACGTGCGTTACAAAAACATCCCCATGATGAAGTCACCTAATGGAATAGAATGTGAAAAAGTGTTGAATATTGTGGATTGTAACCAAAATTTACCATAATGTAGATGACTAGATAAGGGTGAACCAAAGGAACACGTAAAGTAAAATTTATGCGAAACCCATTGTTGATTACTTCACGTTGCGAAAGTGGTTAAAACAATCTATGGCTAATAATTTATTATTCTCACAATTTTCTTTGTACATTGTATATCACAAAGAATCTCAATTTGAATTTACGGGTACAAGTCAACTCTTGTCATACATATCATCGCACAGTAACCATCTACTTCATCTCTATTATATTTTACAAACAAAAACTCAATCAAAATTGCGATATATATACAAAAAAAAAAAGTATTTTAGCAGCCATGCAACTTCATAAAAATAAATTTTAATTTTCCACATAAGAATCAAGTAGTGTTGTTTTAATTAATTTTCTCTTCAATTTATTATAACAAAATTACCAAATATCAATAATCCTTTGAAGCTATAGTTTTGATAATCATTCCACATACAAATATATATCCGCACATAAAATGTATATTCTTGTCTATACCAACGTTGCCAAGTGGTAAAAGACGGACTTTTTCCTCATGAAATATTGTTATGAGTTTGAATCCTGCCAAGAGAAAGTACAACATGTTGTATCTGGACGTTTGCTCCATACGAGTATGAGACTTTACTTTCGGCTCATTTTCAACTCCGAGAGAGAATTACATATGGATCACTCTTTCAGAAAAATTAGTCTGGATCAATTAAGATCTGGGATTTACTCATGAGTTATCAAAATATATATATATATATATATATATATTCCTACGAAATATTTTAACTTTTAAGTCTATTATTCCACTTTCAGCTAACTTTTATAAATTAAACTTATCAATTTTTTTCTTTTTTTGGTTTTTTCGCAATATCATGCACGTGATTTAACTTGCATGATCTCTATATATTATGAGTTTGTGCAACCAAAAAAACTCAAAACACACCCTCAAAAAAAATGATGTCTAATAAGTTCCCTGATGTATTCACTTGGATACAAAACATTCCACAAATCACAAAATGGCAAACAACTTCTCTCTCTTTTTGCATTTGTCCTTCAGCTTCTAATTTCCCAAATTCAACCCTAAATCTCATAGCACAAAGAAACCCTAACCCTATAATCCCAACTTTCTCCATCATTGTTCAATCCAATAATCATCCTCCTTTGTATCTTTGGACTTCTAAACAACAACTCAACATCAATCCAAACTCACCAAACCCTTTTGATGATCAAACAATCATCTCTCTCCTCTTCCATTTCGTCGAATCTATCTTGACTTATACCTCTAATAGCTCCAATTGTTCAACCATCAAAACCCCTAAACCAGATCCCTCGATGATCAACGGTCTTAAAGACATATTCAATGCCGCGATTCTCACTCTTTCTTTCGTCGTTTGCGTCTACGAAGCTCCCTTGTATCTCCGCGAAAGCTGCCTCAATACACTCAAGAACCATTTGGTTACTTGTCCTGCAAGGCAAGCAACCGTATCTTTAATGAAGCTTTTAGGGTCTAATTTGGAAGAGCAATGGATGAGATCGGTGAATCTAGCAATCACAAATTGGATCATCGAGCGTCGTAGTTGTCGATCCACCAAGACAACGACAACACCTCTGTTTTCGTACTCCGTTTCGACTTATGGTTTGTGGAAAGTTCAATTGTATTGTCCTGTTGAAGCCATGGAAGTAGAGAGATCAAGCAACCCAACCGCAGATTCGAGATTGTTGTTCTCTCTTGCGTTTAATCAACTCGAAGGTGTTATGCAATTCAATCACAAAGTTATTGTCAGAGACAAATGGATCGATGTGATTGTGAAGATAGACAACATCAGGTACGATGTAATAAAGCTTGTAAATGAGAGATTGATGTCAAGACAAGGAGCAGGAGAACACGAGAAGCATTTCCCATCAAGAATCTCTCTACAACTCACACCAACTCTCCAAACCGATTTCATAAGCGTTTCGGTTAGCAAATCATCGAATAACCCGGGACGAGAATTCGAGGTAGAGAGATCAATCGAAGGCTCATTCGACCCACCAAACTCACTAGGCCTAAAAATTGCGGGACGGGAAGCCTCGACAATGACAATGACCCCGTGGAAATTCGAGCAATCCGTGCTCGGCTACACGGCAAATCTAAACTGGATATTGTACGATAGCAGCGTCGGAGGAAGAGAGGTTTTCTCCACAAAGCCGTCGAGATTTACGATACTTAGCCCGAGGTCTTGGTTTAAGGATCGGTACGCAAGGGCGTACCGATCGTTTACGAGGAGAGGAGGTGTGATATTTGCAGGAGATGAGTATGGAGAAAGTGTGGTGTGGAAGATTGGGAAAAGAGCAATGGGGAGAAGAATGGATTGGGAGATTAAAGGATCTATTTGGTTAACTTATTGGCCAAACAAATATAAAACATTTTACTATGAGACTAGAAGATTGGAGTTTACACAGCTTCTTCAACTAACTATTTCTTAAAGACATGGTAAGTTCAACTTCTTTTGTAAATCTCAGCTTTGTAAGTAATAAAACAGAAGAGAGAGCGATAAGCGCGACCTGAATGAATCGAAAACTTAGTCATCTGATTGCAGCAACCGGCATCTATCATCGAGGAAGACATCTAACATCAATCATCTACGGGTATTCATAAAATCAGCATCGTCCATCATCGACATCATTATCTACGGGTTTCATTCAACAGCTACAGGTGCCATCTTCCGAACTCAAATTCTTTTCTCGAACAAGACTAGAAAAAAAATCGAAGACAAGCCATGGAATGAGGTTAGAAGATTCAACCAGACCGCAGTCTATTAAAACTGTGAAATCTTAAAACATAACAATCCTTGCACATAGACAAGTCTATTCCAAGATATTAAACTAGAAGGATCGCAGGAAACAAACATATGGTAGTAGTTTAGGGAACCTACGGAAAAGTAAGCAATACTACATAGAGTGTAGAAGTTCCCGTCAACATCGGTACAAGCAAACATGTTTTGATCCACCATGGTTCTCGATTCACGAGTATGAGGTCATTCCTGCGACAAATATGACTAAAACTAACTCAGACATTTAAGTTTCATTGGTGATTATATTTATAAGGCTTATGTGCTTTTACCCCCACCTCAGCATTAGGAGATTGACTACGAGCTTTGTCCCGAGGAGAACGGCTAGCAGAAGATGTTGACTTATCATTGCTCTTCTTCTCAGGGGACAACTCCTTAGAAGGAGCGGCAATTTGCATAGACGGACTTCCAGGGCTATGGTCGAGGAGAGGAGGAGAAGGAGACCTCTCTTTACTTTGCCTTTCAGGAGAGGCCTTTCGCAGGGAGGGACTTACGGGGCTATGGTCAAGGCGAGGAGGTGAAAGAGACGTCTCTTTACTTCGCCTTTCAGGAGAGGCTTTTTGTGGGGATAGACTTCTAGGACTGAGGCTGCGGCGAACAGGAGACGCACTGCATGTCAAAATGTTGAAATCAGGATAATTACATAGTGTGGAGTAACAACATGAAGAGAGAAAGGAGATTCAAAAAAGAGACCTCAAGGAACGACTGCGACTACGGCTCTCATCATCATAGCGGCGTCTAACTCTGCGTTTGTCATCTGGGCTAGCACTACGAGACCTACTGCGTCGACGATAATCTCTATTCTTCTCCTCATATCTTTCACGCCGTTCATAGCTTCTACTTCTGCTTCTGCTCCTCTTCCGGTAGTCTCTTTCCCTATAATCATCTCGGGACCTGAAATTTATCTTCACTCGATTAGACTTATTCAGCTGTGTACTCTTGTTGTGTTGAGATGGAATTCTTTGATGCATCAAGTGACGAAACCTAGTGTAGTAATAGTAGAATACTATACAACCACAAACTCCCCGAGTTTCACCTCACCACCGTTAAAAACAGATTACAGAAGAAAACTACCTCCTGCGGGGACTGCGGCTTCTCCTAGGACTACGGCGTCTGTATGGACTACGACTCCTTGACCTTCGTGACCTTGAAACTGGTTCCACAACTCTTCCTTTGGAACTGAAATGATAAATCACAAAACTATCTCATACCAAAGTAACATCGATACATGTAAAATTAACATAAGAAGCTTTTACGATCGTCACGAAAGAAACTTACATTTTCTCAGCATTTGGACCATATTTTGCAAATTGAACAGTTATTTCTCTACCATCAACAACTCTTCCTGAATCCAAGAACAAAGCTTCATCTTAAGTTCCAATCATACCAAATGCATAAACTTTAACAATCAACAAATGCAATAAACTGATAAGTTTACCATCAAGCCTATCCACTGCTTTGTGAGCTTCATCTTTATACTTATACCGAACAAACGCAAAACCACGCGAATCACCAGTCCTAAACGACAAAATATGATTCAATAACGACGAAACGCTAGTTTCTCACTAAGATTCGAAGAAGGATAAGAAACGAGAAGACGAAGAATTCGAACCTTCGATCTCTGGGAATGAAGACATCCACGACCTTCCCGTACTTTGCGAATAGTGGATATAGATCATCGGCTGTTGTACCTACGCACATGATCAAACCCTAAATCTCTTAGAACAACGAGAATCATGAACGGTATAACAACGAGAATGAGATTGAGAGAGAGAGAGAGAGATTACGGAAGGTGATGTTGAGGACGAGAAGAGAGTAAGTGTCGCTGATATCCGGCGGACCTGACCTTCCGAAGTGCGACATGGTTCTCTCGCCGGCGGAGAAAGAGACGAAATGTGATTAGGTTAAGCTTCTCTGTGAATCTCTCTGAAATCTACAAGATGACTTAAGCTTTTGATTTGCCCCTAGAGTTTGTTGTTAATTACACTCTTGCCCTTCTACCGAACAAAATGAGCGGTAAAAAGGAAAAAAAGAGCGCTAAAAACAATCTAACCGAATACGTATGATTTTGGTTTGAACCGGTTTAGGGACGATGTAGTGGTGGGCCTGGTGGCCCATGGCCATCGGAACTGAATTGGATTTTAAAATATCTTAATAGTTACTATTTTTTAAAAAGATTCGTTTTAAAGTATCTTAATAGTTACAGTATAAAAAAATCACCTCAAATATTACTTCTATCTATATAATTGTTAAATGAAAAGTCATTTGGCTTACGTGTCATCGT
>OVAN01006112.1:0-22002 GCA_900406275.1 Anastatica hierochuntica | reverse complement strand
TAATCAAGCTTAGGTTTAATACAAAGAGATGAGTCTTTAAATACTAAAAATAAAGTTGGTTCTGCTTAAACCGGAAAACCCGGTTTGGTTCGAAACATTACTCTAAAATCGGGGTCAATACCGACCTGTGCAAGGCACGCACAGGTCGGTATCCAGGTCGGTATTGGAAGACGGAGCTCGCTGGTTTCAATACGGACCCGCGGAGCTCGGTATCGGCAGCTCGGTATTTAAATACCGAGCTGTGTGTTTCAGGGGCGCAGCTCCGTATTGCGGTCGGTATTTGAATACCGACCGAGACATGGTATGCGCAGCTCCGTATTTGTGGTCGGTATTCGCCTTCGGATTTCGGTTTCTCCCTGGTTTGAATACCGATCCACGTAGCTCGATATCTGGGGTCGGTATATGAATATCGACCTGTGCATAGCGCGCGTGGGTCGGTATTGAGGTCCGTATTGCGCCTGAATGTAATTCTCCATCTTTTGCGACTTGAGGTTCCGTTCGACTTTGTTTGTTCTCCCGTTTTTGATCCTAGACAACCTGAAAATGGTAAAGGAAGAGAGGAATATGCAATCCTAGGACTCTAGACACGAAACACTAAAAACGACTAAAAACTAATCTCAAAAACTCTAAATGGGACACTTAACGATATGAAAATGCATCTAAAACTTAGTCCTAAAACACGAAAATATGATAACATCACTTGTATTCCTAATGGGTACCCTAGTGTCATTAGGTAGAGTAACAACAACACTAGAAACATGTATAATTTCTTTAAACTGTGCTATATCAGAACAAACATGGCTAGAGGCTCCACTATCAAGTATCCAAGTATCATGTGTGAGCAATGTTTGTAAAGAGGAAAGGCAATGGTTTTGATAGGTAAGTTGATTGTTCTCATACTTGAGATTAGTAGAGGGAAAAGGTATTGTAGTAAAAGAATGGATGGTATTAAGAGAGGATACAATACCAGATCATGATTGTGGTGCCATGACTCCATGATCAGTGATGGAAGCAATCTTGCAAGGTAAAGCCTCTGTTCCCTGAGTTTGTGACTCTTGAGCAACTTGAATGTGTTTGCTGAATTGAAATATTAGATCCTAGATCTGCTCCTTAGTGAAATTCTGAAGATTCAAAGTAGATCCACCACCAGTCATATGTGGAGCTACAGGAGCAAAATTCATTGGTGAAGAGTAGACATTGTCAGAGACATTCATTTGTTGGAACATGTGTGAAGGATTTTCATTCTCAGCATAAACATTGGCCATTGCATTTGTCTTATGAGGAACTAGCTGTTGTGATTGTTGTTTGTATTGATTTCTGTTGAATGTTGCAGAAGTCTTGTATCCACGAGGATAATCATGGAGTTTGAAGCACTTTTGTATTGTGTGCCCCAATTTCCCATAGTGTGTACAAACAGGCTTTTGGTATGGCCTGTTTGCGTTATAAGCTGCAACATAAGCAGAATGTTCAACAGTTGTTCCCATTCTCTCACCATTATCAGGAGTACCAGTCTGAAACACAACATTTTCTGATCTTGGAGAAGGCTTCAAGGTTCTCTGCCTTTCATCATGTGTAATCATGTTGAAAGCCTCTTTTATTGTTGGAATTGGCTTCATCATCAGAATATGACGTCTTGTATGTTCATAAGATTGATTCAACCCCATCAGAAATTTAGTAACTCTGCTTCTACGTTGTAGTTTTTCCCACAAAGCTGCTGCTTCACACTCACATTTACCACATGTACACGCTGGTAATTGAACAAAGTTTCTGTGTTCTTCCCACAGAGTAACTAATTCAGTATAGTAGGCTGTAACATCTAATGCTCCTTGTTCAATCTTACTCAATTTCTGCTCTATATCATAGATTCTAGGTGCATCATCCTGATTAAACCTAGACAACAGATTTTTCCAGATTCCTTCTGCAGAAGATATGAATAAGAGACTCTGACCTATTTTCTTTGAGACTGAGTTCATCAGCCAAGTCGCAACCATATCGTTGCAGCGAGACCAAGCACCGGAGTCACGATGACCATCAGGAGGTTTACGAACTGAGCCATCGATGAATCCAAGTTTGTTTCGCACATTCAGAGCCATACGAACTGAGCGTTTCCGCGAATGAAAATCGGAAGCAGCATTGAGTCGATCTGAGACTAATATTAGTCCAGCATGATCGTTACTATGTAGATAAAACGGATTCTCATATAGATCTGTGGTGATTCGAGCTGAATCTTGTGCTCCTTGAGTCAAATTTGTTGATATTGTATCTTGTGTATGATTCGCCATAGCGATTTTATGAAGAAATGTGTGATCGAAGATTGATTAAAAAGTAGAAATCGATCACACAAAGATCAAAGAAAGGATGAAATTGAACAGAAACGGAGAATGATTTCGAAAATCGATTCACCAAAAACGACGGATCTGAAGAACGAAGAACTTCATCTTCTTCGCGATCGTCTACAAGATGCAGAAAGAGAAAAATAGCTCTGATACCATGTTGAATAATGGTGAATCAAGCTAAAGCATATTGAGCTCAAGGAAGAAGAAGAAAGAGTTTGTTAGAGACGTTTGAAAATGTATTACTATCTTTCTACATCTGTACAAAGTTCATTGATTATACATTATATATACATAGATTAAACCATGATCTAACAAACTATTAAACCATGATTAAACCATCAATCAACCATACCAAACCACTAAACCATAATACTCAATAATGTCGATGGAGATGGACAAAGAGGAAGGTTCGTGTTCGAAAGATCTCGAGTTCAAGCTTTAGGACATAAAATTGATGAGTTCACTTGTTTGCCATAGTCTAATTATGATTTATATATTTTCCACTCTTTTTTTCTTACAATATATTATACCATACATTTTAATGCATGATGGATAAAAAATGCATAAGATTACAAGAACCTTTTTCCACGTTTTAATTATGATTTATATATTGGGAAGATTACTAAACTAACACAAATTTGTTAGTTTATTACTAGAATAACACAAAAAATAATTTATTATTAAAATGTTTTCTATACCTAAAATACCCTCTACTCTCTATGTAGTTGAAAATTAAGTTTTCGAAAATGCCTTTAAGAAAATTACGAGAGTAACACAAATTTTTTGCCAAAAATTCTGGAATTTTGAAACAAAATTGTCGTTCTTAGTGACAATTTTTTTTAGCGACATACTTATTCATTTGTTTGACAGACTTATAACAGTTGGCAGAGTTAATACTATAAATCTGCCAAACGTTGTGGTAGAGTTTTATTTGAGTGGCAATTTTATATGAAGTGAATATAACGAGGTCCTGATTTATCGGATTTTTAGCATACTTATTTAAACGTGATGACAGATTTATTAAATCACAAAAAATTATTTTTAAGCGACAGATTTACGTAACAGAATTTTGTTTTTGTTTGTTGAAAAATTTATGTACGTGATGGCAAACTTTTCATAAAGTCTGCTTCGATTAGTTTTTAATCTAAATTACTGAAATAACATAGACGAAACAACAGACTTATTTCATATGGTGACAAAATTTTTACTATTTGATGTTTTGATGATTGACTTTTAAAACGAAATATTCTTTACAAAATGACTACCATAGCGTTTTCTTTGGTGACAAACTTTCTGAAAAAAGNAATTGATTTTCTAAAATTTAGTTTCCTAACATATAGTTTTGAAAATCTTGCAACTAGAATATTTTGTTTCCTAAAATATAGTTACGATAATCTGTCATAATATCTAATGATTTTATTTCATAAAAATATGATTTTTGAAAATTAAATATTATTTTAAAATAAAACGTTTTTACAAAAAATATAACATTAATTAATATTGTTTAATTCTTTTTAATTTTTTTTAGTCGCATTGTTTTTTTTTGCGTTTTAACTTTAGTTTTTAAGAAAAGCGAAAAACCTTTTATTTTAAAAACGAAAAAATTATAAGCTTAAATATAGAAACATAGTTAAAAAATTTGTCTATTTTCAATAAAAAGGGTGTTTTTAGACTTTTCACTATAAATTTGTGTTAGTCTAGTAAATCAGTTTTCTACTATGTTATTTTAGTAATTATAGTTAAAATTAGTGTTATTCTAGGTAATTTCTCTTATATATTTCCACACTCTTTATTTTGTTACAATCTACTATTTCAGAATGCACAAGAACCACTATATTCAAACATTACCAATCAACTTCACAAAAACCTTTAGACTAAAAAATGGCAGGGGCTGCGCGAACGCATACCCCCTCTGCGACAAATAATGACGCAGGCTCTTCCACTTGAGAAAACCTTAGGCTAAGCATCCTTTTTTTACGTGCAATGGAAGTCATTAACCTAGGTCACTCGTCTTCTTGATCACGAGTTGACCCGTCCAGGTAAGTACTTTGCTCGAGATAGCAACTTCTCTTCTTATAGTATGTTTCCCCATGATTAACTCTCGCGTCTAAGCAATGTGAGACAATTTAGCTTACAAACACACACACACGCCTTGCCGTTTAATGAAGCTTCTGATATCGAATAACGTTTGAAAACTCAAAAACCGCATGGTTTTCTTCTGTGTGTTTTTATGAATGGGCCGGGCCTGTCGGGCCCAATTTCTTTCGGCCTTGGCGTTAAAACTCTTCTTCTTCTTCTTCTTCTTCTTCCGTCTTCTTTCTCATTTCTAAAACTCTTAGAAACCCCCAAGTCGAAGTTTCTCTTTCTTCCCTAATCCATTTTCAAAGCTCAGAGGTTGATTAAAACCCTAATTGTCTCCGTCTCTAAGAGCTCTGCCCCTATGCTTTGAAGAAAAAATGTCGAAATCAGAGGCATCGGTGGATTTGGATCTTCTCAAATCCGATATCGCATCGTTCGCTTCGTCTCTTTGTCTCTTCCTTCTTCCGGTTTCAGCGAGTCTGATTTTCGGAAAACTCGAAACCCAGAAACGGAAAAAGTCTAAGAAGGATGGGTCCGATCAGAAGAATGAGAACGATGGTGGAGACACAAGGAAGCTCAAGTTGGAAAAATGAAGTGGGGAAAATTTCTGGGTTTAAGGTGAAATGATTCGACGAGTACAAGAGTTTGCCTAAGCTACCATCGGTGAAAGCGATCTTATTGAGCTTGGAAATGGTATAATGAAGGTGATAAATTTAGGTTTAGAGATTGAAAGTGTTCGTCAGGCCATATTTATACATAAATAAATATCCTAATTCAGAAATAGAAATTAAAGAGATAAACCTAACTAATGTAAATCCAAATCCAAAACCTATTAAATAACTAGAAAAGATAAATCCAATACATAATTAATCTTAATCTAATTAAATACTGATCAGGATATATCCTACGATAGAAGGTTTTCAGTGGAGGAGATAGCTCGAAAGTGGTGGTGGCGAAACAAAGAGGATTAGGAGAGAGATTGATGTCTCTCCTTTGAGATCATGAACGAAGAGAACCCCATTTCAAATATGAGGTCTCTTGATGCATTATTGGGTATGTCTCTCTCTCGTTTAACTGTTGAATTGAGTCTTTTTTCTTTAGTTCCTTTAGTTTCTTTTTTTTTCTAAGTGTGAACAATCCTCTGTAACATTCTGCTGATGTCTTGTTCATGTTATCTACGTTTAAGGGTTCTTAAGGCTTTATCAGAAATTTTGATCAGGCTTTGCAGGTTGGTAACATGAATATATGATTCATTAGCCCATCTTTTGTTGCTCTGGTTTCTTTGACACTATTCGTATTAGTTTGTCTTATTACATGAACCGTGATCGTTTTGTTATCTCTATGGTCTATACTTGAATACTTTGAGTAGGTTGTGCTTCAGCAGCCACCATATTACGCCTGTGGATGCCTTTTTCCTTTTGTCTGAGGTTCTAAAAGCTAGGTTGCCTCTATGGCTTGTCTCCTGTTATTTGGAGGTGGGTCCTTTTCAACATGCAGGGAAATGGTGGTGCAGAGGGAATCAGTTGAGGAAGAAGAAGCTGTTAGAACATTTTGAGGATGTGAAAGAGGAAGATGATATTGATTCCATTAAAGACGTAGAGAAAGAAGGGAATGATGTTGAAGTTAATCATGACAGTGACAAGATTACTAGTAGGGATGGGTGATTCTTCTTCAGATGGCGAAGAATCGGTCAAAGAAAAAGAAGAAGAAGTTGTTGAAGAACTTTACGATGTCAATGATGGTGATAGTGGAGGAAACTACGATAGTGACGTTGAATTTGAGGCTGGAGATGAGAGTGACAATGAGGAGATTGAGAATATGTTATATGATGATGTGTGGAAGAAGACTAAAAACAGAAGCTTCACTGTCATTAATAGCTTGAAGCAAGAAAGTAAGACTCCTTGCTTGCTATGCAAGGCTTCTTGTGTTGTTGAGTATTGTACTGAATTTTCCAATTTTGTTCTTCTTTCTTTCTTCTACCTTAAGTTTTCATCTTTGATGGAACTTTTTGTATGATTATGTTTTAATTTTATGACGTGAGACTTCAAAGTTGAAACCATTATTATGTTTTAACAGAATACTAGAGCATTATCAGCGCAACCGCTCGGTGTTTTTTAATTTTTATGTATTCAATTTATGATTGACGTTCAATTTCAAAACTTTTAGATTTTTCAGTTATATCGAAATTCGAGTTTGGACTGTTTTCGGATTTCCTCAGATATTCGTACGAGTTGGAAAATGGTTTCAGTTCGGATAATACTTGATACTCGAAATACTGTGAAACAAAATCCATTGAAATATTAAAAAAAACCATCAGATGACTAAACTTAAATTTTGTAAGTTTATATAAATTATTTATATAAATTTATAGGTTTTTATAAAAAGTTATCACTTTATGATTTTTTTAATATTTTTATAACAAATTTTATTACGAAATATTAATATTGTAATATAATTATTTTTAAAAAATTATGGATTCATTTTAAAATTTTAAAATATTATATTTAAATTTTGATGAAAAAATGATGATTTTAAGTTGTGTTGGTTCACAATTTAAAAAAAAAATTATGTGAAAAGAATTAAAATATTTCAATATGTTGTTGGAATATGTGAAAGAGTAATTAGAATCAGTTTTGTTTCTTTGAATTCATTAAACACACTTAGGGGGTGTTATTCGTTGATGGATTTTAGTAGAATTTAAATTCAAAGACAATCTAGTGTTATTCAATAGGTGATTTTAATTGTTTCTTTTAAATCTAGTGTTATTGGTTCTTGTAGTTAAAATATATTCATTAAAAGAGTTTAGAATCTAGTGTTATTGATCATTGTATTTAAAATATTGTTATTAAAAGAGTTTAGAATCTAGTGTTATTGGTTCTTGTATTTATAATATCTTTATTAAAGGATTTTACAATCTAGTGTTATTCAATAGAAGATTTGAAGTGATCGATTAAAATCTAGTGTTATTCATGTTTGATTGATTTTTATTTTAAAACGAGTTACGAATGAGTTTGAATTACGTTGGCACTAATTATATGAGTAAATTTTAGCAATCGAAATCCAGTCTTTTACCCAAAGATTTCTAATTGAATAATCAACTCTTATTTATCGATATTTTTTCACGTCACTTGGTGGAGATAATTCCTTTTTATATCACGTCTTCTTCTTCCTCATGTGTGCATATTTTTTCCTCATCGCCGCCTGCAACAAAAAAAAAGTATGTCAAAAGGTTTTGTGATTCTTGATAACTGTTGTTTTGCTTTTTGTTATTGGATAATAAATATGTTATAACTTTCAATTCATCTCTAGCCACGTTGAACATGTATCCACTCATCATCATCTACAGTAATAGAGAATGAAACAAAACCGTTTTTCTCCTTTTCTACCACATACGTAAATTAAAGATTTCTTTTGCTATTGCAACATGTTTGGTTTTGATGCAAATGAATTCGTTTAGTGCTTGTTAATTGACTAGCTATAAATTATTTATTTTCACTTTTAAATTTCTAGACTTTTGCAGATTCATTATCCAGCTTAGTTCTTCGTCTCTTTTTAGTTTTCTTTTCTGTCTCGTGTTGTCCTTTTTCTGTTAGTTTTTTTTATTTATTTATAATGGTTATTATTAAAATATTTTTGATAGGTTTTTGAAACAATGGAGCAAATTCTTTACGAGGAAGATGATTCCAATATAGACATTTTGCTATTAACATTCGTTATTGCATATGAGAATCAAATTGAACGTCCTATTCGTCGGCAAATCACTAAAGAAGGTCGTGTTTATATTCAAAAAGCTTTGAAAGAATATCCTCATCATTTTTGACAATTATATCGTATGTATCCAGATGTATTTGCGGATTTATGTTCTCTTATCAGAGTGAAGACAGATTTAAAGGACACACGCCATATGTGTGTCGAAGAGATGCTTGCTACATTTTTTATGACAGTTGGGCAAAGTTCAAAATATTGTCATACCATAGACACTTTCAAGAGATCAAAATTTACAGCCAGTACAAATTTTCATAAAATTCTCAGAGCTTTAAACACACTTGCACCAAATCTGAAGGCTAAGCCTACACATACAGTGCCCACAAAAATAAGCTCAAGCACTCGATTTTATCCTTATTTCAAGGTACAATTTTCTTAACGTATATTTTCTTTTGTATGTATATGTGAATCTTTTTATTTTTATTTTAGAATTGTGTTGGAGCTATTGATGGCACACACATTAATGCGATGGTACAAGGTCCTGAAAAAGCAAGTTACCGTAATCGAAAAGGAATAATTTCTCAAAACGTATTAGCTGGATGTAACTTTGATATTGAGTTCATTTATGTTTTAAGTGGATGGGAAGGTTCAGCTCATGACTCAAAAGTTTTACAAGATGCATTAACAAGAAAAACCAACAGACTCCAAGTTCCGGAAGGTGATTATAATCCAACTATATATATATATTATGCTATAATAGTTGATCTAACTGAATCGTGTGAGTTATATAATGTGTTTTTGTATTTCCGGAAAATATTATTTAGTTGACTGTGGATTTCCTAATCGACGTAATTTTTTGGCTCCATTACGGAGTACTCGGTATCATTTACAAGAGTTTCGTGGGGAAGGTCGGGATCCAACGAATTATTTAACCTTCGCCATGCATCTTTAAGAAACGTCATCGAAAGAATTTTTGGTATCTTTAAATCTCGGTTCTTGATTTTTAAATCTGCACCACCATTTTCTTTCAAGATCCAAGCAGAGATAGTTCTTGCATGTGCCGCTTTACACAACTTTCTTCGCAAAAAGTGTCGTTCAGATGAATTTTGTAGTGACGAAGAAGAAGAATTTGATGAAGAAAATGAGAATCAAACTCTAGAAGAGAATGACATTGAAGAAAACGTTGAGACTCAAGAACAGGAAAGAAAGAATGCAAGACTATGGAGAGCAACTATAGCTGCAGATATGTGGAGAGATGCTACTAATACCAGTAGTCAAAGATAATTGATTTTAGAATTTTCCATGTAAGGTTTATTATTTTATTAGTAGTTTTCTTTGGTTTGGTGGGAATGTTTCTTTTTTCATGTAATTGGAAGTACTTATGAGCACGTAAATTTTTTTTTTTTGGCTTTTATTTGTAATGATATATAGAACAAGAAAAATGTACACAACAAAATAATAATAAAAATAATTAATGATCATTTTTCTGAGTAGTATTATTTTTTTTTTTTATTTGAACTAATAGTATAATTATTTGTGAAAAGAGTTTTCGTGAAGAAGATAATTACATTGTAGCAACTAAAAAATTAGGATGAACACTACAATATTTTTTATCAAAAAAATCTTTAACAAATCACTAGTTAGTGATTATCTTTGTATTGAATGCATATTTATCTTTAAAATTCCACTAGCTATATAAGATCGTATACACATATACCTATCTTTTGATAAGTCAAAGGCGAGAGAAAGGTCAGATGTTCTTTTTATTATTTCTTCTTAAGTTCTTTTGGCTTTTAGTGGTTTGGTATGTTTGATTGATGCATGAGAATAATAAAAAAAGTCCAGCATATATACTGATGTATACGACGATTTTTTGTTGAACTTTTGGTGTTAATGGATCTCTGATTTGATAATTTCTAATATGTACTGACTTTTTTACTTAATTGTTTGATTAGTTATAATACTATGGGAGATTCACAAAAAAGAAAAGAAAAAGGTGATTATAATCCTTGGACTCCAGATGAGATCAAGCTATTGGTACAACTTCTTGTGGAAGCAATTAACAATAGTTGGCGTGACTCTTGTGGTACTTTAAGTAGAGGAACCATTGAGTCAAAAATTTTACCAGAACTCAACAAAAATGCTTGTCGTGCAAAAGATTACAAAAATTATCAAAGCAGAATGAGATATTTAAAATAGCAGTATCTAAGTTGTGTTGAGCTTCAACGTTTTTCTTCTGATTTTGGTTGGGATTATGTTACAAAAAAGTTTACAGCTTCAGATGAAGTCTGGAATGATTATTTAAATGTAAGTATTTCATTGATAAGATGTATATTGCATATTTACATGTAATTAATGTGTCTTTTTATTCTTTTCATAGACACACCCAGCTAATAAAAATCTACGCTATGATACATTTGAATTTTTTGAGGAGCTGCAAATTATATATATGGACAAGGTGTTGCTACCGGAAAAAATGCAGTTGGATTAGGTGATGGTACCGATGCGCGTACATACAAAGTTGGAGAAAATACGAATGAGGAATATGTGAATGATTTAGACAACTATGAAATTGATGCATCAAATCATGATCATGAGCCCTTAGAACATTATACACCATTTGATTCTCATGCAAATCTAGAATGTCGTACAGAGAAAATTCAATCCAAAAAAAGAGCAAGATTCGAGAAGGGTGTTACACATAAGNAATGATTTAGACAACTATGAAATTGATGCATCAAATCATGATCATGAGCCCTTAGAACATTATACACCATTTGATTCTCATGCAAATCTAGAATGTCGTACAGAGAAAATTCAATCCAAAAAAAGAGCAAGATTCGAGAAGGGTGTTACACATAAGGATGAAAATTCAGTGATGACGGTTAGTACTCAAATCTTGAATATAATACAACAAAGGGAGGAAAGACAGCAAAAGGAAGCAGAACAAAAAAAGATCAATGTTTGGGATGCTATAAAAGAAATTACGAATTTGGAAGAACGTATTCGTTATAAAGCACTTACGAAGATTTATCAGCTTGAAATTCAAGACGTTTTTGTTAAAATGTCGGTGGAAGAAAGATTAGGGTGGATTCAAACTAGTATTGAATAGATGTTTCTTGGAATTTCATAAGTTTTTTTATCGTATTTTTTTCTTTTGATTTTTATGAATTTTGTTTCTTTTGCTTTTTATGAATTTTATATTTTAATATAATTTATTTCTTTTACTTTTTGATGGTTTTCGATAGTAGGAAAATATATATATATATATATATATATCATCGTCTCTTTTTACATATTGGCTATCAATATAATGATTGCTAAGATTTAGAAACAAAACTGAGGAATTGACTTCTCATCCACTATACGTGAATTTAAGATTTGAGTATAATGAAATTCATTTCTCAAGATTTCGAAATCCATTATTCGACCTGCTAATAAAATGAAGACCTCGACTCTAAAAGGAATTGTGAATTACAAATCATGTTTTTGTTGGTATTTGATTCTATTCTTTTAAATTAGAAATCATTAATAAATCACTCCAAATACTACCTATTTTAAATCTGTTAGAGTTGATTTTAATATCTACAACGAATAACATCCCTTTAATAAAATTTCGAAGATTTCAATTTAAAAATTCACACATTTGTTTTAATAAGATAGAATAATTACTAATATAATTTTGTATTATGATAGGCGTGCGAGTACAAGTTGACATAGTAGTGATTGGGTAGTTAGTAAAATCATCTTAAGATCTTTAGTTGAGTGATATGATTAAGACATGCTTAGTTTTTGTGTAACCTTAAATATCCTACTTTCGGGAGTATAAAGCAAACCTTTTAAAATCTTATTTATAGCTTAAAAACATTTCAAAACGCTTTATCAAAACATAATTAAACTTTCCAATTAACCCATAAATGGATTAGGTCAAATAAATACAAACCAGTACCATCGTCATTTTTAAAATGGATAGAAATTCACACATGGATGAATATTCATCTATAAATGCAAATTATAACTACGATGCTAACCATTTATAAACATAAACTTTAAAAGAATAATAAACTTTGTTTTTTTGTTCAACATAATTTATATTTAAAAAAGTTTGGTAATCCAAATATGAACAACAAAATTTATACAAGTGAAACTAAAGGACTTCCTCCTATATGGCTGGGTGTTCAGGTACATGACGCGTTTGAGTATCCGGCCGCGTTCGTATGGATTTGGTTCAGATTTTTGTCCCAAACTCCTGCTCTACAATATCCGCTCGGGTATTTATAATTTTTGATTTAGGTTCGGTTTGAATGGGCTCGGGGTTGGATAAGTTTGAACAGATGTTCATGTTAGAGTATTTCGGGTTTTCTTTAAATTTTCAGGGTACTAAACTTTTTTCGAATTTTTCATGTTTTTTTTTTGTTTTCCGGATATTTTGGGATTTTCGATGCTATTCAGATATCCATTTGGGATCCTTATTCGAGTATTTAGATATCTTTAGGTACTTATTCAGATTGTAAATTCAGATTTTTCGAGTTTTTCGAGTTTTTCAGGTATTCGTTGGATTCGAGTATTACTCGAAATCCGAACTACTGAATGTTAAGATCCGTTCGGTTATACTTTTTATCAGATTCGAGTTTTTTTGTCAAAAAAATCGAGCTTAATTTATCAACCTTTTCATTATGTGCTACAATATCTGCCTTACCATTGAAAGAAAGAATGATGCAATTTCTTTGACAATAAGATGTAAGAAATGTATGACAGTATGAAACATGGATAATCATAACTAGACAAAGTCGAAAAAGCTAAAGTAGATTAGTTGCACAATTGTCGCGCACCTTGCATGAACAGAACAACTGGCTTTGTCTCTACTTTTATTTTGGCCTCTAGTTATAAGTATAATCTAAGAATTTCTCTTAAATAAGTTTCTAATATTGAAATCAAAGACAAAAAAAATATTATAATGCTAAATGGGATTACTCGATTTAAGCTTATCATTACAAATGATTAATACCATCCAAAGTAATTAGTGTTCTAAAGTCCAGGTTGCTAAGCTTATCTATTTTATGTAACACGCCTATGTATATATATATTTCTTCTGTTTCGTAAAAAGTGTCATTCTGACATTATTCACACAAGTTAAAAAATTGTTAAAAACTAATAATCTAAAACAATTAGGTTAAAACTGAAATTTTGGTTATAAATTTGCAACAAAAATGTAAAATGACACTTTTTGTGAAACAAAAATAAAATCTTTAAACGACACTTTTATAAACGGAGGAAATATATAATTATAAGTGCATTTTTTATTTTCCTCTATATTTAACGTTTAGTATATTCATTCTTTTTGATAATTCATGGGTAAATCTGAGGTCTTAATTGACTAAGATTAATCCCTAGGAGTGAGTGGCTCACGGATAGATTCTCTCTTCGGATTTGCAAGTGAACCGAAAGCAAGGGTTTATACCCTGTCGGTATCCAGAAACAAACGTGAAGTAGTTCGCTTTGGCATAGTTCAAACTCGCATGGTGTTTACGATACGAATTCGTCATTACCATTAGACCACGACGTTGTAGACGTGCATTCTTTCCTTAAACAAAATATTCACTTTCAAACCCAAAAAAAAGTTAGAAACAAACAGAAAACACTATTTTTAAGAAACGATTACCCTTAATAAAATTGTTAGGTCAAAATTTGATGTCAACAAAAGAACATAAGTATGTGACGTTGGACAGTTATCTAATGTCTTTTTTTTTTGTCCACATCTAATGTCTAATGAGGGAGTACTATAAAATTACTAGTATTTGATTTTTCCCTGTAAATAAGAATATGTTCGACCATTTAATAAAATAAAAAATGAGTACTATCTGATGTAAAATCAAATAAAATAAAAATAAAAAGAAGAATTATTTAAAATTCCGTAAATGATTAGCTTACCATCCACAACCTTTTTATTCGATAGCGACAGACAGTAAGGTACTAAAGTCTCACCCACCTAATTTCTAGGGAATAGCAAACTAACTAACTTTAAGATTCTCATTTTAACAAAATTTGATATAGACTACTAGCTACTATTACTATAGTTATGATTTAAATATATGTTTTTGTACTATAAAAGGACCACATTTTCTATAAAAGAAAATTTTTTTGTTGACTGCATATTAGTGATTGGACTTGAATGGTATATAACTTTGTTTGGCTCATCAAATTTTACGTTTTCAAAATGTGATTTCGCTATATATAACTAGCGTGTGAATAATATAACTAAAGAAACAAGATGTGTAATCTATTAAAACTAGCTTTTCAGCAAAAAAAAATTATTTTGTTTAGATTTTACTTAGCTAAAAACTATTTTATTATTTTGATACTTTCTCCGTTTTGCATAAGATGATGTTTTAGGAGAATTTTTTTGTTTTCAAAATAGGTGATGTTTTCACATTTTTTATGCAAAAAATTAATGTTTTTTGGTGTTTTTGACTATTAATATTTTGCGGTTTGATTTTCCTATTGGTTTAATTAGTTATAATTAATACTGTTTTTTATAAAAAAATAGGTAAACTAAATAAAAGTTAGTAAATCTTTAATCCGTGTGCCGAAAGTTAAAACATAAACTAAATAAAAGTTAGTAAACCTTTAATTTGTGCCGAACGTTAAAACATAAACTAAATAAAAGCTAATAAATCTTTAATCTGTGTGCCGAACGTTAAAACATCAAATAAAATATCCAATATACCAATCGACTCATTGTTAAAAAATACTACTCAACAAAAACCTTTTTAAGCAAAAGAAACCTTATCTTTTGCTATATTACTGTTTTTCATTTATATAACTTACTCTTCATTAGTTTATCTTCTTATAGTTTTAGGCAAATATGAAATTTTGAACTTATAATCCATTGTCAGAACCAAGTATTTCAAATCCTTTACGTATATTCATAGTTCATCTTCTTTTAAAATTACCACTAGTTGCGAATTAATCGATGTTTTTCATATTTTTTTTCTTTTGGTAAACATATTTTTTCAAACATATGAATTAAGAAATAAAACCACACAGAAAACATTAGAAATTTTTTATGATTAGAAAATTATATAGACCGTATATATTCTCAGATTCGAGACCAGAGCATGTTATGTGATTACATTCTCCCATAATGAATTAGTAGTTAACAAAAAGTTGTCGAGAGATGTAGACCATATTTGTTATTTTGGTATATATGAACGACAAACAATTAGCATTATCGGGTAATATTCGGACAAAATTGTGGACAAGATATAATCGTTATCTGATAAACATCACTGTTTGTCAGATCATTAGACAACAACATGCAATAAGAAGTTGCCTACACACCGTCACACACGTATACGTATATATCTATACAACTAATTTTTACTATATTTTTTACATCTTAATATACAATAAAATAGTATATAACTTATAAATATATGTATATATAAGGGTTTCAAGTCTTGATACATGATATGTATTTTAAATCGTTGTATACAACAAAATGTTAATATAGGCAAGAAACTATTATATATATTTATCCAAAAAAAAGAAAATATTTTATCAAAAAAAAGAAGAAAATATTATATATATGATTAAATAGTTTTGCCTTGCATGCATGTTCCTCTAGATTAGTTATTAACTTCCATTTAAGCTAAATATTTGATGTTAATCAAATTGAGTTTGATCCAGAAATTATAAAAAATATATATATTTTATACATATGATTCATATGATGTTATTGAGTTTTTTTTTGAAAAGTTCATGTAGTAACAAAAAAAGAAGTATGGTAAAATCTTATTTTTTGAAATCTATTCAAACATGAGTTTTAAGTGATTTGCGTTAAAATCTGAAATTTCATGTTATTGAAAAAAGAATTCTAAAAAATATTGTAAAATTCACTGTTATTAAAATAGTGATTTTAAAATGTATCTTCAAAATCACTGTTATTGAAAATATTTTATTTAATGGATTTTAAGCGATTTAAAGTGTTTTAGTAGAATTTCCTTGTTTAAAATACAAAAGAATGAAATCACATCAAACTGCATATTAGGTGAAATTGCAGAGAATTTTTACAAAAATAACAACTACTTCCCAAATTCATCAAAATATTCTAAAAACTCATTAAAAATCAAATTTTATCAAATACGCAGTTCAATACATCCCCAATATCTAACAAGTTTATGTTATCATTCATGTCTTCAATAACACTTTTTATTATATAATTAATTTTTTATAATGTCTATATAATATAATATATGAAAATAAACCAATTAGCGTGGTAAATATAAATTTTTTAATTCAATTACAATATATAAAAAATAAATAAAAAGGAAAAACAATGGGCAAAGAAGATACTAGTTTTGTTATTTATGTCATCATCTCTCTTAGCTGTTATGCATCAATCGGTGGGTCATGCAACTATACGTCGTTTCTCTCTTTTCTTTATGGCTTACTCAATATATATACACGAACCTTCCTCGTTATTTCCTCCCATGAACATCTCAACAACATTTCTCTTCTTCATTTTCATATTTTGAGTCTCACACACACAAACTCATATAATCATATAAAACCCTAAACCCTACCAAGTTTCAACAACTCAAAGAGAAAAGTTTAGTGTAGTAAGCAAATGGCTAAAGTTGGTAAGCTTACAAAGCTCAAGTCAGCGATCAAGAAATGGCCTTCCTTCACCAAGAACCACCACCATTCATCCTCCTCCTCCGCCGCTGTCTCCGATGAGTTATCGGAGGATAACAACAATCTCCATGTGGTTTATGTTGGTCAAACTCGAAGACCTTACATGCTTAGACCAGACATCATCTCTCACCCACTCTTTCAAGAACTAGTGGATCGATCTTCTAGGTCCGATGAAAAAGATCGTGAGATTGTTGTTGCTTGTGAAGTTGTTTTGTTTGAACACTTGTTGTGGATGCTTAAGAGTGGTCAAGAAGGAGGATCCGTTGAAGAATTGGCTGAGTTCTATACTTATTGACATTGACCGGTTCATTTTTATACATTTATTTTCGTATAATATATAGTTTTTTATGTTCTTGTTATTGTTTGCTGATTTGTATTTTGATTTCGATGTGGTATGTGATCCAAATGTGATCTCGTAAACCATGTCATTTGCTTTTGTTTTTCTTTTCCTCTCAAGCAATTTTATGATGATGAGCTTATGTAACTTTTTGTTATTTTAATTTGTTACGACCAACAAAGAAATGTTTTCTCTTTAACAAATAACAACGATCTTTAATTATATGTATATTTCATTCAATCAATTCATTGTAAATATAACTAAAAGAATATGATTATTTCAAACATATAAAAATATATATAGAGGGAGAGATAAACATATTTTTACGGTTGGCTTTGTTTTCTATTATTTATTTTATTGTGGCTGTTTTATAACTTTTGTTTCTATTTTTGTAACGGAATCTTTCTCCTGAGTCATGAGTTTCATGACATAGTAAAAGAGACTTTAAATGATGTTTGATTAATATAATGAGTCCAATTAATTAAATTATCTATTTATTTCGCTTTATTGTTTAAAAAATCACTAGTAGCAATCATTTATATCATTGATATTAATTCATGGTGTCTGTCTTTTTAAGAAAATAATAGGACCGTACCTAAATCATATTCTCTTGTTTCAAATTTGTTGATGTTCCTATCAAAAAAAAAAAAAAAATGGTTGATGTTTAAGGTTATAGTACGCCTATTAAAAAATCACTAACTTTGATTCATTTTATCTTTTTGCATAAAAACAACATTAAATACAACTATCTCAACCAATAAAAAAATTCTATTGTAGAATGTCAGTAGTCATAAATACCAAATAGCATTTAGGGGATGTATTGAAATGAACATTTGATGAGATTTGATTTTTAATGAGTTTTTAGAAGATTTTGATGAATTAGAAAAGTAGTTGTGATTCTTTTAGAAACTCACTGCAATTCCACTTAAAAACATGTGATTTGATTGTGGTTTGAGTCTTTGTATTTTTAACAAAAAAATTCTATTAAAACACTTTAAATCACTTTAAATTCATTATTTAAACTATTTCCAATAACAATGAATTTGAAAATACATTTTAAAATCATTATTTCAATAACAGTAAATTTTATAAAACTTTTTAAAATTCTTATTTCAATAACATGAAATTTTAGATTTTAATACAAATCACTTCAAAACACTGTTTGAATTTTGTTTAAAAACTTGAAAACATAAACATTGTTAAAAATCTTCTTAAAACATCAACTAAAATGAAGAATCCTAAATTACTAATAGAAACATTGTTAAGTCTCCAAATGTTTTTTAATTGGAAGTAATAATAGTCGCTCTCATGACGCGTTGGTGATCTGGTCCCAATTTCATGGTCCTACTCTCTTTTCTAATTGAAGATATTGCACATTTATATTATTTTCAATATTTCTGAATTTTCAGCCATTCAAATATATATATTTTCATATAATTATATCAAATATTACAGGTTAATTACATAATAAAATTATATTTTAATACTTAATATTATTTGTTTACTATCATTTCAAGTTCAACATATTCATGTGCATGTCTTTTTTTTTGGTTAAGCAGCTTTGTATATATAATTATAGGAAAATATTTGTAATGACATTATTTTTTGTGTGGTGGTGACAAAAGTGAGGAGACACGCGGAATATTATTAAAGAGTCTCGAGGACATTTCTATAGAAAAATAATTATAGTATTTGTTATAGGTACGACGAAATTCTAATCATTATATAATGCTCTAAGAATATTAAATATTGAAGATGAGAAGTTTGGTTGTTAAGTTTTAATTAAGTTTCTTAATTGCTTCCTTGCATGCTAATGATTGAGAGAGATTCATTCGGTGTGTTATTTCCGCAAACTTCATGGGACTTTTTATTTTTTATTTTTGCCTTCTTCATTACACCTCTTTTTCAGGATGATTTTAAGGGTAGTCGGATGAAACATTTATTTCGATTTTTTTTTTTTGTTAAAGAGCATTCAATTAAAAACATAAACGGTTACAAGACAAGGTTTTTAGACCTTATAGTAATATATAGTTTGCATGAACAACTCATGATAATTGAAATCTCTATCCTACGAATGAACCTATGAAGAAATTTAGTCAACCAATCAAAGTAATAAACGAACTAGTAACTAGTGTTAGGTACCGCGACCTCTTCGGCCACACTTGCCTCTCTCTAGTACCGTATGCCATTCCATTTTTTGGTATTTCAGTATTTTACTCTCTACATTCTATAAAGATAGATTTTCACACATATAAAGAAAACGATTAATGTTCTTTCTTTTTTTAGTACTTCTTCTTTACGTTTTAGTCTATTAATCTATTGGTCTTCCCTTTTGTGGGTTTTGCTTCCCCTGTTGCGGGCTTCGTTTCTCCTGTTATGGGATTTCGTTTTTCAGCTATTTCTGGATAGTCGAAGTTGTACTCATGGTCGTATTTTATCTGGTTTTAATGAAATCTTTTAGACGAAAAAAAGAAAACGATTAATGTACAACAATAATTACCTTGTTTTATGTAGAAAAAATTTTTCCTATAATTTTAAACCAATAATTTCTATCAAAATTTCTCAAATTTTACAATTTACTATAATAAATGCATAGAAAATCTAAAAACCCTATCTTTATGAAACTATTTTTTCCTAAAACATATATTTTAATGAAACGGAAGGATTAATTTTTTGTAAGTTAATATTTATTTCTCTATTTCATTTAAGTGATGTTTTAGGATATTTTTATGTCAACCTAAATGATGTTTTCAACTTTTTCTGCAAAAATCTTAATGTTATTTTGTACTTTTGACTGTAATTTGTAGTATGTAATTTATTGGTTAAATTAGCTTTATTTAATATTTTTTGTATAAAAAGAGATAAATTATGTAAAAATTAGTAGTCTTTTAATACGGGTTGACACTTAAATCGAAAAAATATTTATGTTTAAAGAATTTGACTTCAATCTTTAGTAAAAAAAAGTGCTATAGACACGACAGATTTCGTGGCTAAATCGCGGTTATAGGATTATGACATTTTTTTCTTGGCTAATCGTGGCTATATGAATGATTTTGCCACGATTTAGCCACGAAAAAGTTACGATCCTATAGCTATATTTTTTCGTGGCTAAAACGTGGCTATACCACTTTTTCTACTAGTGTCGTATAGATTCACTGTTTTAAAATTTGGTATGGACGGCCGTCTAATCGTCGAAAAATCGTTAGACAGTTGTGCTCTCTCGCGATTTGGTCATAATCTATGAAGAAAATGATCAAAATAAAAATTAGCTAAAAAAGAACTTAAATATTTAATATAATCTAAATATTTATAGAAATATTGATAATTTTGCATAATATTTTTCTATCTAATCATCTATTAATCCTTTCACAAATCCGTTCAGACGCTAAGTGGTAGATCAAGCACCTAACGATTTCTAAAACATTTTATAGATCAATTAGTCTTCAAATCATAAAATAAATTTAAATATTTGGCTCCTAAAATAATTAAAAAAAATTAACTCCTAAATTTCATGGCCTGCTACATGAACTCGAAATCGAAAAATTCAAATTCAAACATGACCCGAAATTAAAAAATACTGAATAGATCTTAACTCTCAAGTATTTCGGGTTTCACGTATATCTGAACACGATTAGAACCCGAACATGTATTCGAACATATCCAAAAATTCGAAAACTCCGCAAAGAACTGACTTCGAGTTCAAACTCTAAATTCGAATAAGAATTCGAAGATATCAAAAATATTAAAATCATTACTCTAAGTGAGTATCCAAAAATCCTAAGATAGTAACTCAAATGGCTAATTTTGTTTTTTTAGATACTCAATGAGTATTTCAGATAAAAAATATATAAGAATTGGCTCAAAATATCCGAAATATCTGAAAAATTCGAACCTGACGCACTCCGAACGGAACTCGATCAGAACTTCAGAAATGTCTGAATAGATTTTATAGGACTAAAATTCAAAACCCGTATTCGAACCAAATTCGATCAATACCTGAACGGATACTCGAAAGGATCAAAAGCTGGAATACTCTTGATAGCAAAATTAAGAGCCAAAATACTCCTCAAGGAAATATAATTATTAGGATTTAAAAAAAACGAAAATAATGGTAAATGACCAAAAAAACAAGAGAAGGTTTGTTATTTACAGACCCAACCGCAGATCCGATGGATAGTTCGGATCTGTATCCGGATCCGATGGGTATTTGTTAATAACTTCAAAAGAAAACGAAAAAAGACACAAGTCTTTTTCATAATTTTTTTCAAACCGTCGACACCCGTTATTCTTCTCCTCTCAATCCAAGAAGAAAGAAAGCATAACTTGGAGATATTAGCAACTTTTGGTAAGTGTAAAATCTATTTAGTGTTTTGCATGCATTGATTTCGAGAATTTGAGTTCGGATTTGGGGTTTAAACGAGTGAAAATCTAATTTAGGGTTTGAGTTTTTAAAGTCGAATGTTTGTGGTAATGGTGCGAACGAAGAACGCAAATGTTCCTCTCGAACCAAGTGAGGAATCGACAGAGGATGTGACTAATTCGACGGAAGAGGTTGAGAATTCTGAAGCGAGAGAGGAAGAGATATCGAAAGAGCCATCGGGTTCGGGTTCGGGTTCCGATGGGGAAGAAACGCCGCCTGCTGAAGTGGTAAATGTTTAAAATTTCGTAGGATTAAGTAAGATTTNAGGATTAAGTAAGATTTAGCATTACTATGTTGGTTGTTGTGAATTCGTGATTTTGTAAAAAAAATGTACAACTTGGTAAAATTTGGTGGAATTTTGTAAATAGTAGGAATCAGAGGAAGAATCGGAAGAATCAGAGGAAGAAATAGTACCGTTAATACCATTG